>PVHX01006035.1:0-105294 GCA_004024805.1 Geosciurus inauris
CCAGAATTGCCAAAGGAAACAGGCCGCTCAGGCACTCTCACATTTCAGGTCATCGAGAAATAAAAACTTTGGTGAGAGCATGGTGGGACGTGCTTACGATACTGAAGTTCCTTTCTCAGGTTGCTGGAGTCCGGTTTTCTAGGCACTGCCGCTTCCTTGCCACCCCTGGAGAGCCCACCTGCCGCACGGCCCAACGCGGCACCACGCTTGGCTCGCTCGGTCGCCTCCTGAGCCCGAGGCCCGGCAGGCCCGGCGCCCAGGGACCCGTCGTGAGGCTCTCCTCTCCCAGGGCCCCGCTGGCCGTTGCCCTTTCCATCTATTTGGACGCTATCTGTTTTTATCTTCTCCGAGGTTTCCAGAGACACTCAATGATAATGTTTCCAATCATCGCCTGCCAGATAAACAAGGCAATGGGGAAGAAAGTCCACATCTTCCCCCGCAATCCTATCAGCAAATTCCCCACCTCAGCAAAATCCAGATAAGGGGTCAGGGCCAGCGGGGGCGGGGCAGGCCTGGAAGAAGGCCAGGAGGGGGGTCCAGGGAGGCTGCCCCCTTCCCAGGCTCTCCGGCAAGACCTCCCCAAGACTCAGCCTCATCCCTACCAGTCAAGACAGTCCCTGGGAGAGCCTCTGAGCCTGGGGGCATCTGTGTCTGCCTCAGTTTCCACATCCCAGAACACTGGGGAGTGGCAGACCCGGGCCGTGGCATGGGAAGTGGAGATGGCGGGGCTGCTGCTGGGACAGGTGCAGGTGATCAGGAGGGCGTCTGCTCCTGCCGCCTGCCTGCCGGCCCCGCAGGCTCGTGCAGGTGCTGCTGTGTTCAGACACCTGTGCAGGCCCTGGTGTGGAGAGGTACACGCTGGAAGTGTTGGGGTGTTGGTCATAAGCCTGGCTGGAACAGAGTAGCAGAGAGGGATGCCTCCATCCCAGGTCACATAGTACATCTGCAGGAGGGACAGAAGTCTGCAGGGGAGCTGAGGCCCCTCTCCTGTGCACTGTCATCTCACCCCAAGGGTCACTGCTACCAGCATGCCAGGAGGAAAAGATCATTTCACATTCAGTAAAACAGGCTCCAAGGCAGCAATGCCTTGCTGGAGCTCCCCAGCCCGTGGAGGCTGAGCCGAGGGGCAGCTGTACCCACCAAGATTCACATAGGTGCAAATGAAAACGTGACTCCTCGTTTGAAATGGATCAGGAATTTCATAGCAGTGACAACAGGCATCCTTCCCTGGGCAAAGGACACAGCCCAGGAGCCCAGAGGGGAGAGAGGACAGGCAGGGTGGAGTTCGGGCCTGTAGACCCTGGCCCTGGGGCTCCATGGGACCCAACCTCCTCCCTAGGCCTCAGGCCCACCAGCCCTTCCCACCCATCTCCTGCTGTTTCCCTTGCTGGGCTGCGGCTTCCAGTCACACACCACTGCTGGGCAGGTCTATGTCCAGGACCAGGGGAGGAGAGGCATCACCGCAGATTCAAAATGTAAAGAGCACCAAGGCGCGTCCACTATGGGGTGCCAGTGTTCATGCAGTGGTTTTGAAAATCAAAATTCATGAAAAAAACGATCCAAGAGAAACAAATCTATTTTAAAAAAGAGCAAAATCTTAAAGACAGCGCGGACAACCCTGATTTTTCTTTTTGCACTGGGCTCTCCTGCACATCCTGTCTTCGTTTACAACTTTAACCTTTTGTTCATCCTGACTCTTTTGCATTCATTTTGATTTTTAGAAAACTGAATCAAACTTATTATTTCTTGATTGACGAGGTGAGCTTTTTGTTTCCCCTGAAGTCTGCACTCAAAGTGAGGGACAAGCTCCCCGCCCCACCCAGGGCCCAGCCCTGGTGGCACCTGCAGCCCCAGGCACTGGTGGCAGAGAGGAACATGAGGCAACAGGGACACTCACAATGGAGAGAACAGCTGTGCCCAGGTCTGTGGCCAAGCACTTGAGTACTGAGCAGGGACTGTGCGCGGAGCCCGCTGCAGGCCCGGAGAAAGCAGCACAGAGGCAGCTTCCCCGCCGCAGCTAAGCAGGAGCAGGCAGAGCGGAGGGTGCCCTGCACGCTGAGTGAAGGAGCTGAGGACCCAGGTGGGACTTCCGGCACCCCTAGTCCCTCATGCCTCCCCAGGAGGGAGTCTCAGCCCATTTGTCAGGTGGGGAAACTGAGGCTCAGTCTTAAGGCAGCTTCCCAGAGCCCCATCAGCCAGGAAGTGGCAGATCTGGGGTCCCCACAGGGCAGGCTAGTCCAGGAGGGGCTGAGGCTTGCAGCAGGGTCCAGGGGCAGTGAGGGAGCAGGGGTGTGTTCTCCACTTAAAGGGGCCATCACTTCAAGCGAACTCGGAAGAGCTGTCTCCTGCTCCCTCGGGAAAGGCCATGCTGGCTCCTCCAGGGGCCACGGTTCTTCCTTCAAGGGCTGAGCCCCAGAGAGGGGTCCTGGCTGGTGGGGATGGCCTGGAGGAGGGCCACCCACTGCCCCTTGGCGGATCGCCCAGCAGGGGCCCTTTAAGGCCGGCCCAGGGGCAAGTTCATTCACCCAGGGGCCCCTGCTGACTCACGCTTATGAAAGTGATTTTCCCGGCCCCGCCCACCGCCCGCACCGCCTCCTGCCGCCCGGTGAAATACCCTGGCTTCCCCCTGGCCTCGCACAGCCTCTTGGATCCCCGAGGGGTGATGGGCGTGCTGTTTCTCCAGTGGGCACGGTGACCCCAGCCCTCCAGGTGTCCGCCCAGGCCAGACTCCCCCATCTCCCTTCACCCACCACCCATCAGGTGAGTGGCCTGCGCAAGGCTTGGGGTGGGTGGCCCCGGTGCAGAGGGCAGGGGTGGCCAGCCTCAAGGGAGCCAGGCAGAGGTCTCAGGCAGAGTTCCCAGGTGGCCCCGAGCTGAGACCCAGCATGATTCTTCGCACCGCAGGGCCCTCCCAGGCTCCTCCCGGCCATGCCCGTGGCCAGGTACCTGGTCCCCAGCCCAAGAGCTGCCAGCGGCCAGGGTCCCAGCCCACCCCAGCCCAGTCACTGCTCTTGGTAAGAAAGAGGCGTGGCCATCCAGGCTTGCTGCTGAGTCCCGAGGCCAGGCCAGGCCAGGGGCTTCTCTGGGGGTCCACACCTCTGCTGGTCAGGTGAGGTAGAGCCACGGGAGACCCAGGCTCCCAGAATCCATGCTGGGAGCGAGCGGTGGGCCCAGGGGGACCTGCAGCTGGCCGTGTGAGGGCTCCATGACTAAGGGCAGGCAGCTTGGGCGGACAGTGCACCTCCTCATCCTCACCCCCGGGCTTCTTGTCACTTTCTTTTCCTTTCTTTATTTGTTCTCATTAGGTTTACATGACAGCAGCATGCGTTTTGATTCATCGTGCATAAACGCAGCACAGCTTTCCATTTCTCTGGCTGCACACGATGTAGAGTCGCTCCATACATGCAGCCATACATGTACCTAGGGCGACGATGTCCATCTCATTCCACCACCTTTCCTGCCCTCATGCCCCCTCCCCTCTCCTCCCTCTCCTTTCATGTCACTTTCTTGATATCACTGTTACCTGCCGTTTTGCTCGAGAGGGGACTCGTCCTCTTGAGGACAGGCAGCAGGGCAGAACTAGAAGTGCACGTGGGGGCATCCCCTGTGACCTGGGCCAGACACCACCACCTTCCTGCCTCGGTTCCTTGCTCTGTGTGATGGGGATGAGAAAACCCAGCTTGCAGGGTGTTGTCAAAGTCAAATGGCCAAAGGGCCACCAGGGGAGCCCAATAAACGAAGCCACACAGGGCCCCAGAGTCCTGTACACTCCACAGTTTTCCTTGCCTCAGAGCTACTGATGCTACAGAAGGAAACACCATTTGAAGGCACAACTATTTCCATTTCTTTTGTACTTATTTGCTTTTGTGAAATTTAAATAATCAACTTCTACTGGTAATTTTTCCCCATCAATATCTGCCATCTTTAATCAGGACAAAGATCATATTAAAAATGGATTATTCCAACTCCACAAAACTACGGAGCATAAAAGGAATTTAAATAGTTGAGAATGGAAGGTTCTTCTGTAAACCTGCGGCGCACATCTGGGCAAGGGTATGAGCCGGAGCTTTATGCCGATCGGAACTTTGGGACGTCCTGTATCACTCTGCACAGGAAGTGACCTCTGGGTCCAGCCCCTGGGTGGTGACCTCATGTGTATGGCATCCAGAAGCTTCTGTTCAAGCGCCTGCCAATTCTGGGAGGGAACTCTGGACTAGGAGTGCAAAGCCCTGGCAGTAACTCAGTGCCTCCGCCCCCTGCTAAGGGTGACAAAGGGAATCAGTTCTGATTCCTCCTCTGTGAATGGGGACACCTGCCAGCGCCTGCCTTATGGAGCAGAGAAGTGGGGAGGTGGGCTGGGGGCACAGGCTGGCACACGAATATGGGGGCTCCGAAGCCTTGGAGGTGTGGCTTCACCTCCTGAGCCGTTTCCTCTTCTGAGAAGGGAGTGAAAGGGGGTAAGGCGCTCTTGCCGGACCTGTCGCTGCCCTGTTGCTAGTGCTCCAGGGACAGTGAAGACAGGAGTGCTCTGAGCAAGGGGGAGCACGCCATCGGGGAACTGCAGCCCGGTCTCCAGGGCTCTGAACACACCTAGTGCTCCAGGCTCCGGAGAAACGGTCCCTCCCAGCGGAAATCTGGGAGCAGCAACAGCCCACCACCGGGAGTCCCTCCCTGCAGCCAGCACCGGGCAGAGCAGCAAGGCAAGCAGAGACAGAGCACTGCCAGACTGAGGGGATCTCTGGCAAGAGCCACCCTGCCATGGGGGACACCGAGAGGCTCTGGGATGGCAGCCTGGCTCAAACCCAGCTGAGCCCGTGAGAGTCGTGGCAAAGTCCTCACCAACTGTAAAGGGCCGTGAGCAGCTCTCTGGGCCTCAGTGTCCCCATCTGCAACATGGGAGCAGTTGTGGGCATGCCTTAACCACACTCTAGAGACTCGGTCAGGGCTGGGTGCAGCTCCGTGGGGAGGGCCTGCCCGGCACAGGCGAGGCCCTGGGTTTCATCCCCAGAGGCGCACACGGAAGGTTCCATCTTTGAACACAAACGGGGTTGGAGCATGCTTGGTGCCCCGCCAGCTCCACTGTGGCATAGAAATGCTAGTTGTTTGTGATAATCATCATTGGTGGTGCTGTCCCCAAATCTTCTCCCATGGAGACAACACAGAGCCCTCCTTGTAAGAAAAAAGCCACGTGGGCTCTGATATCAGCAGGAAGCCACTTGGGAGAAACAAGAGGTCTCAGAAATCTGGGGACACAGGGCTTGCATGGACAGGACCGGGAGGCTCTCTGGGCAAACCCAGCTAAGGCCAAGGCCATTCTCAGGGACTGAGAGCCCCAAACCCAGGGCTAGATGCTGGGCACATCCTGTTGACTGCAAGGCCTGCTGCTCAGGCTGCCAAGGGCACAGAGTGCTGTCACCTAGTGGCAAGCTCCCTGCAAACTCTAGAGAACCGCAGGGTCAGGTGCTGTCACCACAGGGTGACGCCCACATCCTCTCCAGGTCAGACTTGCCCGGTGGTGGGTGTGGGTGTTTCTGTCGCATGCTGACCCTACCTGTGCTCTGTGGGCCGTGAAGCGTTTACACCCTTCCTAACCACAGATGTCACCCACACACCCAGATTTCTGCCTCCTCTGGAAGGGCTCAGCAGGCCCAGCCCCTGCCGCTCTGGGTGGCCCAGGCCCTGCGCCCACACCTACTCTTCAGCTGGCAGCATGCAAGCCTCCCTCAGCCTGGCAGGCATCCTCCAGGAGGACCCAGGGCCTTGGTGCCACAGGCAGAGCCACCATGCCAGTTAACCCTGGGTTTAAGAGCCACGTCCACTGAGCAGCCTCTGCACCTTGTTGAGCCCCAGTGTGCACCTGTGCAGTGGGTTAAAACATTGTCACTGGCGTGAGGAGGATATGGACAAAGGAAAACTATGTAGAACACCTGGCACGTAGCCACATGCCCCTCCCTCCCTCAGCATGGTTCTGCCTCGCGGGCCCCTGGCCGGCAGGGCTCTGGGCGGGCCGGAGAGGCTGAGGCTGCAGCCTGAGCTGAGGCTGCCCACTGGTTTGGGGGACAGATGGGTCTGAAGCACCTGGTCCTGCAGCTCAGAATGGCTGGAGTCCTGTGAGTGGCCACAGGACCAGCAGGGGCACTGCTGCTCCAGAGACCCACCTCTCCAGCCCACAGGGCTGCAGGCTCCCCAGCGCAGGCAGTAAGCTCTGGCCCAGGGCAAGCGCTCCAGCACCTTATCCTGCCCTGTTCCTCATTGACCCTGAGGTAGGGACTCTCATTCCCATCTTGCAGATGAGGAGACTGGGGCTCAGCGAGGTCTCGGGATAGGCTTACTGTCACCAGCTAGGAAGCAACTTGCCAGGGCCCGGATAACTCCAAAGCCCCCTGGGCTACGCTGACACACTGGCAAGCCAGGTGAGGTGTGGGGCGGCAGCACCACAGGGCTGGCCAGGGCTGGCCCCCCAGGGGCAGAGAGGCTTCAGGAAAGACCCGAGACCCACGCTGAGCGGGGAGCAGAGGTGGGCCTCAGAGACGGAGCTGCGGGTGGCCAGCCAGCACAGGAGGGCCCGTCCACGACCTGTGGGTGTGGGGGTGCCTGAGCGAGGGGCAGGGAAGAGTTGCCTCACGAGGGGGCTCCGGGCGCCCTGCACTTGGCCCTGAGGAGGCCACCCTGTAGCTGAGAAGAGACTGCACAACCCCAGCCTGATCCTCTGCCTCCAGGCCTGCCGCCAGCCTCCCGCACCCACTAGCCCCAGCCATGAGCTCTTCAAGGAGCGACCACTTCAGCGCCAGCAGCTCTGAGCCCCTCCCCGTCATCGTCATCGGTGAGTGTCACCTCATGCCAGGCAGGACACACACTGGGCACTCCTGGTGCCGCAGGTCTGACCTCCTGACAACAGTTGTCTTCGAGCTACCAAGTGTGATGCACGTGGAGCTGTGCCCACATGCACCTCCCTCCCGGGCCCTCCTCAGCGGGAGGCTGGAATGGACCCACCTTGGAGGCTGCGGGAGGGCGGGCCTAAACCAGCGCTGGTCCCTGTGACCACCTTGTGGCGGCACTGTCCTAGGTGCCCACACAGGGACACACAGCCCTGGCACCTGGTTCCCATCCTCGGTGCAAGATCAGGTTGGAACAGTGGGGTGTCCAAACCTCCGGTGCCTTACCATATTCCACAGAGGCAGGACAGGGGAACGAGGGGCCTAAGCAAATGCCCAGACGAGAACGCCAAGAGGCTGGATCCCTTTAGATTGGGCAGCAGCTGGCCCCACCTGGGCTTTGTACCCCTCCTCAGGGCCACCCCTGCAAGCCCACCCCCAGGGCAAGTGACCATCTGTGAGTATTGTTTACACTCCTGCGTCTGATTGACCAGACTGTTGCTCTATTTCTTATTGACCTCAGAAGCTCAGGCTCGTCACAGGTTCCTTGATTGGGTTTGAATGACAGCTCATCTACTTGTCAGCTGTGTGACCACGGGCAAGTTACTTAACCTCTCTGTGCCCCACGTAGAAAAAGAGAAAAGGGAGAGCAGCTAATGCGTGGTGGCAACAGCATGCAAAGCTCTGGATATAATACCTGGTATATGGTCAGCTCCCACAACTGCTCCGCTGCCCTCTCTGACCCTGCCCTGTCCCCACAGGCAATGGCCCCTCAGGCATCTGCTTGTCCTACCTGCTCTCAGGCCACATCCCCTATGTGAGACCAGATGCAGTCCACCCGCACCCCCTGCTGCAGAGGAAGCTGGCTGAGGCTCCCGGGGTCTCCATCCTGGACCAGGTGGGCCAGGCTCATATGGCCAGGGCTGGGGGGCACATAGTCCAGGTCCATCGCAGCTTTCCCAAGGAAAAACCCAAAGCATGTGTTTGCCGAAGCAAGACCAGTTGCAGAACAGGGAGTCCTTGAACTCAGCCATGGAAACCAGGAAAGAGAAGTTGGGGCCACCTTTCCAGACCCGCAGATGCCACGTGAGCTGTCTCACACACGCTACACGGTGGCTCTCAAATGGGACATTTTGCTCCCCTGGGGATGCTTGGCAGGGTCTGTGACTAGCCTGTCACCATGAATACTGCTACTGCTTCTGTGGGGGTTGAGGCCAGGACACTGTGTTCAGTTCAGCCACACAGAACTGAGGCCCACCCAGCGTCCCGGTGCCCCCCTGGGTCCTGCACTTCCTCCCCCAGCCCCAAGGTGAAGGCAGCAACTCCTTCCTCCTTCCTCTACCCCTGCACCTGTGGCCTTTAGGAAGGCTGTCCCCTCCATACCCTCCAGCCAACCTCCACCCTCCCAGGCCTCTCCCACCGCCAACTTGGGGTTGAGGACAAAATGTGACCCACCTGGGCTAGATCAGAGTCTTCCAAAGTGCCTCCTCAAGGACACTCGTTCCTGTAGAACTAGCCAAACACAATGGTGCACACCTGTAATTCCACCTATTTCGGAGGCTGAAGCAGGAGGATCACAAGTTCAAGGCCAGCTTCTGCAACTTGGCAATACCCTCTCTCAAAATAAAAAATTAAAAGGGCTGAGGGTGCAGCTCAGTGATAGAGTGCCCCTGGGTTCAATCCCCAGCACCTCCAAATCAATCAATCACCAATTCCTCGATATCTCATGTAGAGAAAATGGTCCCACTCCGGGAATCCTGAGGGACACTGGGTTTGGGTAAATGTCCACCGTGGACTTTTCCCATGGGGGCAGTGTCTCCCAGGCTTTACTGACCTCCCGTCTTAGGGTAGGAACCCAGGATCAAGCCTCGAGTCTCCCCTAGGGTCCCGCTCAGGCTGTGCTCCAGGGCCTTTGGGCTCCTGGAGAGCCCCCAGCGAGAGTCCCCAACAGCCCCCGCTGTAGACATCTCCATGAGAACAAGTCCCAGCCTCAGGGAAATGGCCAGGTCCAGTCTCCGCCTTCCTCCCTGCCTGAGGCTCTGGGGAAAGGACCCTGCCTTCCCCAGCAGTCCCCTGAGCTGCGCCCCTTTCCAGGACCTGGATTACCTGTCCGAAGGCCTCGAGGGCCGCTGCCAAAGCCCCGTGGCTCTGCTCTTTGATGCCCTCCTGCGCCCAGACACAGACTTTGGGGGCAACGTGGAATCCGTCCTCACCTGGAAACACCAGAAGGAGAGAGCCATCCCCCACGTGGTCCTGGGCCGAAACCTCCCTGGCGGGGCCTGGCATGTGAGTGGACCAGGGCCGGGCTGAGCTGCAGGGCTGGGGGCTGCTCCCTCCGTCCTCCTCGCTTCTCTTCCCCTCCCCGCACCCCCTTCCTCCTGCCCCGTGGGTCAGGCTGGAGAGGCCTGGGCCTAAAGACCTTTCTCCACTCAGTCCATCGAGGGCTCCATGGTGACCCTGAGCCAGGGCCAGTGGATGGGGCTGCCCGACCTGCAGGTCAAGGACTGGATGCAAAGGAAGCGCAGGTAGGCAGCCCTGGAGTGCCCAGGTGGGGAGGGAGGACCCCCAGACGCCAGGAGCCTGAGCAGGAGGCGCTCAGGGCTCATCGAACCTGCTTCCTCCTCCCAGAGGAGCCTGAGGCCCAGGTGGGGAAGGGGCAGCGGGGACCACCTGAGGAGTGAAGTGGGTCTGGGCTCCCAGACTCCTTGTGCCCCATGCCCTGCTGCATGACCCCCTGACCTGCCTCCCACGGCACCCCAGCCTCGAGGGAGCAGGGCCTGGCCCTGCCTCACGCTCTGCTTCTCCTCCCCAGCCCAGCCTGGAGCTCTCGGGTCAGCTAATAGTCCTTTTCCTAAATGACTGCACTCAAAGCATCGCCACACCACAGAACGTTAAAACCAAGAAAAGGGACCCCCAATCCCACCCCTCCGCCTAGTCCTGGCACATCTAGGGTCTCATCCCCTGTCTGGTTTCCTGCTCCAACTTGACCACCGCATCCCTCTGACCACCCTGGAGTAGCAGGGGAATCATGGAACAGACCCATCCCAGCCCTGAAGCTGCTCCAGGGCAGAGGGCCCCACGGGGTGCGCTCCAGCGCGTAGGGGGAGCTGCCGCCTCTCCCTGGGCTGTGACAGGGGTCTCTGCAGATTCAGGAGGGGCTGGTGTAGTAAGCTGTTGGCCCACAGACTGGAGCTTAAATTCCACCTGTAAACACGCCCTTTTATGTCCCACTTTTTTTTTTTTTAATTTTTTGTTGTTGTTGTTGATGGATCTTTATTTTATTCACTTACAATTCATATGTGGTGCTGAGGATCGAACCCAGTGCCTCACGTATGCTAGGCAAGTGCCCTACCACTGAGCTACAGCCCCAGCCCTGATGTCCCACTCTTGATGTTAACGTTGGATGGTGAGAACTCCCCGGGGAGATCACTTATGAGCGTGGGGCCTTGTGCTTCAGTGTCCGAGTGAGCCCCAGAGCCGGCTGGCCCCTCCCTCGGCACCGCCGCAGTCGCTGACACGGCCTGCCTGAGCTCTGACTGACCAAAAGCCCCCTGGACACCTTAGGCAGTTCTACTTAGAAAAGCGGAGAAGAGGGAGATGCCAGAACCACAGAAATCAGTCCCCAAGTTCAAGTCTCAGGAGCAGCCAGGGCAGGCAGGACTGGCTCCATGGCCTGGGGTGTGGCCAGCCACGATGGTGGCACTCAGCCAGTCAGAACCAGATGCAGATCATCCTCAGTCAGAGGCCCCCAGCTGGGTGGACGGCATCACCTGAGGCCAGGCACCAAAGCCAGGGCAACACGTGCCCACAGCCTCTGCCCCTGGAGAGGGGACAGATGTGGTGACAGGAGCAGTGAGAACAGTAAAGGGCCCTGCGCTCCCAGGGCCCGGGCTGTGCCAAGTACTCCAGAGGGCGCTTTAAGTCAACTTTCAAACGGAGATGGCCTCCCGAGGGAAGTGCCCAGCTCACCCGGGGACTGGCCACCTGGCGTCTCGGCAGCCCCAGCAGACGTCTTCCCCAGAGCCCCTGCCCTGTCCCCAGAAGCAACCCATTCCCAGCCCCCAGCTGCACAGAGCAGCTTGCCTGCTCCTGAACTTCATGGTAACAGGGTGGAAACACGTTTCCAGGGAACGCTGTTGACCCTTGGGGTCATGACAGAGGCCAGCCCTTCCACCCCCCCTCAGGCTGGCTCTAGTCTCCTGGTGTATGGCAACCCCATGAAGCAGGTCCTGTGGCCATGGCCACCCTGGGTTCACGAGAGGAAACAGGCACGGGTGTGTCCCGCACACTCAGCTGCAGAGCCAGGACGGGACCAGAGCTCGCTCTGGAGGCCCTGCCCACTCTCCCCCCTCTCCCAGGTGCCCTTGTGGGTTCCACTTCACAGAAGGGGACACTGAGACTTCCCGAGGTTCAGCCGCCCAGCCCAGTCCTACAGCTGGTGAGTGGCACGGCCGCTGTCCAGCTCCAGGGCCTGACACCACCACGCTGGCCATCCCTGCCCGCCCTGGACTGTAGCCCTGCTCTGACACCCGCCCCATGTCCTCCCACAGAGGTCTTCGCAACAGCAGAGCTACAGCTGGGGACATTGCCCACTACTACAGGGACTACGTGACCAAGAAGGGTCTGAGCCACAACTTTGTGTCTGGCGCTGTGGTCACGGCTGTGGAGTGGGGCAGCCCTGAGCCCAGCAGCTCCGGGGCCCCAGGACCCAGCCCCCTCTTCCAAGTGAGCGGCTTCCTGACCACCAAGGACGGGAGCCAGCAACCCTTCTTGCTGTGGGCCCGCAACGTGGTCCTGGCCACAGGCACATTTGACAGCCCGGCCAGGCTGGGCGTCCCTGGAGAGGGCTTGCCTTTCGTCCACCATGAGCTGTCAGCCCTGGAGACGGCCACACGGATGGGGACCGTAACCCCAGCCTCGGACCCCGTGCTCATCGTGGGTGCGGGGCTGTCTGCGGCCGACGCCGTGCTCTTCGCTCGCCACTACAACATCCCCGTGGTCCACGCCTTCCGGCGGTCGGTGGATGACCCTGGCCTGGTGTTCAACCAGCTGCCCAAGATGCTGTACCCTGAGTACCACAAGGTGCATCAGATGATGCGGGAGCAGTCCATCCTGTCGCCCAGCCCCTACCAGGGCTACCGCAGCCTCCCAGAGCACCGGCCCCTGCTCTTCAAGGAGGATGGCCAGGCCGTGTTCCGGGACCCGCAGGGCGGCCAGCAGGTCTTCGGAGTCTCCCTGGTGCTGGTCCTTATTGGCTCACAGCCTGACCTCTCCTTCCTCCCCGGGGCGGGTGCTGACCTTGCCATGGACCCCGAGCAGCCACTGAGCGCCAAGAGGAACCCCATCGATGTGGACCCCTTCACCTACCAGAGCACCCACCAGGAGGGCCTGTACGCAGTGGGGCCACTGGCTGGGGACAACTTTGTGCGGTTTGTGCAGGGTGGGGCCCTGGCGGTGGCCAGCTCCCTGCTAAAGAAGGAGACGAGGAAGCCACCCTAGCATCCACCTCATATCCTGGCACCCAGGCCCTGAGGAGGAGGGAGATCTCCACAGCTCTGCCAGCTGAAGACGCCGTGCAGAGAGGCCTCTCCTGGCAGGAGATGCAGCGTAGAAGGGCCACGAGGCCACTCTGGGTCAGGAGGCGTGGGGAATACGGGGCGCTGCCCACACTCAGACCAAGGCCCACGGCGGGAGCAGTGGCCCCAGGCCAGTGTTAGGCCTGGGCCTGGGGCCTGGGGGGAGTTGCTGGTGTGAGCTAGGATCACCAGAGTCAGCTGAGCACCTAGCCAGGAAGACTGCAGGTCCTGATCCTTCCAGAATCAAATCACAAATAAAACCAGTGTCTGCCTCCACCCCTACACCTAAGGACTGCGCTTGGGGGGATGGGTAACCAGGGTGCTGGACTGGGAGCTGAGGCCCCTCAGTGAGGCCTGTGGCTGGGGGTGGAGGGTGCACACAGGAAGCATGCTCTGGGAGGGAAGGCCAGGCAGCCCCTGCTCTCCCCTGCAGCCTGGCACCCCTTCCACAGTACAGTCCAGTCAGTTCCCTTCAGCCACTCATGCTCACCTGGCTCCTATTTGCTCCTGCCTACCTGCCACAAGACCTTTGCATAGGCTGGTGTCTAGCCGGAGGCACCTTGCCTCCTCTGTTGACCTCCTCCTTTATGTCTCTCCTAACAATTACTTGCTCTAGTGTGGTACTGGCACAGGCCTGTAATTCTAGCATCTGGGGAGGCTGCAGCAGAACTGCGAGTTCACCATGGCAGCTTTGGCAACTTAGCAAGATCTCATCTCAAGATTGAAAAAAAAGGGCTGAGGATGTCGTGCAGTGGTAGCAGTGGCTTTGCTGCCATCAAGACAGATCCCGCTCTCGTGGCCTAAGCAGATCCGTTTCAATTCTTCCTTGCTCTGCGGGATCCAGGTGTCTGGCCTCACACTTGGATGTGAGCTCCAGGCGGCCAAGCACGGAGTCTCCCTTGCCCATTGCTGGGAGCCAGCACCCCGCACTGGCCTGCACCTAGTGGGTTCTCCTTAACTGATCCTTAAGATGGACGGACAGACTGCCGCATGAAGCGTGAGGGGAGAGAGGTGCTCCGGGCCACGGCTGGTCGGGGGCACGGCGCTGTACAGGGCAGGTCCCGGGGCGCGCGAGCAGCGGCGCGTGGGCGGCGCGGGGTGCGGGGGAGCCCGGGCGCGTGGGCGCCGAGCCCTGGGGCGGCGCCGGCAGAGGGCGCTGCGGGCTCGCTGGACCTCGCGCTCCGGCCCCTGCAGCGGCGCCGCTGGGGGAGGGCCCAAGAGGGGGCCGCGGGACACTTTCGGGGGGCAGACCCGGGGCGCCCCACCCGCGGCCAGGCCCCACCACCCCCGCTCCCGCGGACCAGTCCCTCCGCGGCCGGGCCGGGTCGGGTAGCCAGGCCCCGTTCCCCGGCGGGCAGCCCCCTGCCGCCGCGCGCGCGGGTGGGGGCGGCGGCCGCGGGGCACGTGGCTCGGGGTCCGGGCGGGGCGCGTCCCCCGGCTCCGGCCGTCCCCGCGGTGTCCGCGGCCGCGGGGTGGCGGGAGGCGGGGCGCGCGGGCGGGCGGCGCCGGAGGGTCGCGCGGGGCGGCGCGGCCGGGCGGGGGTCGGCGGGCTTCCGGGCGGCGGCGGCGCGATGTGCGAGCGGGCGGCGCGCCTGTGCAGGGCCGGCGCGCACAGGCTGCTCCGGGAGCCGCCGCCGCAGGGCCGGGCGCTGGGCGGGCTGCTGCGCTGGGTGGGCGCCAGGATGGGCGAGCCCCGCGCGCCGCTGGCCCCCGATGCCCCCGCCACCCCCGCGGACCCCGGCCCCGCCGCGCCGCGCGGGGGCACCGCCGTCATCCTGGACGTGAGTACGCGCGGCCGGGACCCCGGCGGGGCCCCGCGGAGACGGAGTCCCCCTCCCGCCCAGTGCGCCGGCCCCCTCCTCCCGGGCGGAGACCCCGGCCCCCGTGGCCGAGGCCGTGCAGAATCCCTGCCCCGGGCCTCCGCAGCCCGGAGCGCCGGCGCCGGCCCCGGTCCCTCCGCGTCGGGGCGGCCCCGCCTGCAGCGGGACGACCCTGCTTCACCGTCTCCTTCCACTTCCCGGGGCCCCGGGCTGGATCCCGGGAAGCCCCCCGCTCCCGGCCACCGCCCCCTATTTCTGTCCTGGCCAAACCCTCTCTGTCTAAACCCAGGGACAGGGCCCCGGTCCGGCGCCGGCCCCCGCTTCTCTCCCAGGTTCCCATACGGAGTGATACTTTTTTGAGCGCCCCCACGCCCCTGGCCCCGGCCCTCTTCTTTGCTCTGGACCCTGAGTCTTCCTGTTCTGGGCGGCAGAGACCCTTGGCCCCTGCCCAGCCACCTGGAAAGCCAAGCCCCCTCTGTCTCCTCGCCATGGAGCAAGAACCGTCGCCCACCACCCGCTCCACTCTGAGCCCCTCTAGTCTCTATTCCTTTCCCCACCACCCTACCCTACCCATCCTCCTCACCCCTCCTAGCTCCTCAGCCTCGCAGACCACCCACAGAAGCCCACCTCACTCTCCCATCTGGGGTGGGGAAGGCTTGAGGCAACAGCCCCCCCCCAAAGAAGCAGATGGAGGGGCCTGGGGGAGGGTGCAGGTCCCAGTGGGGATCCTGTGCTACTGGGGTGCCTCTGCATGTGTCCTGGGTCTGTGAGGATTGTAGGTGTTTGTGTGAGTGTGTATATGTGTGCCATGCATCCCTGCAAGTGGGGGACCTGGGTTTCCTTCTCCCCCTCCTCTATCCCTGTGGGTCTCACAGGAGGGCTGGGCAGGCATGGGCAGGGGTTCCTGGGGCCCTGGGCGCGCACACCCACTTGCACGCATATGCACACACAGCAGAGCACACAGCTGCACTCTTGGGACACTGAGCACACACTCAAAGTCCCGGGCAGAGGCCGCCACACAGCTCCCCCTGCAGAGAAGCTCTGCCCAGCCAGCTTCTGCCTCCTCTGGCTGGTCATCTGGGCTCTGGGCTTAGGTTTCCTCATTTGTGAAACGGACAAGGAGCTGGGGAGGGCTCATACCCACTCTGGAGGCAGCCTCACCAGATGTCCGCTGTGCCATGTCAGTCCCAGGCCGGGACCTGCCTCAAGGAGCCCTGCCCACTCAGGAGCAGCGGCGTGGGTGCCCGGGCTGGTGTGGTAGCTGCTCAGCAGGGGAAGGAGGGAGGCCGGCCAGCCTCCTGAGTGCTGCCTCAGGCTGACTCCACACGGGGGCCTGTGAGGGCCAGGACACACCTGCCCTGTCACTTGCAGGGGTGAGGGGTGAGAAAGGGCATCTGCCCTCCACTCCAGGGTAAGGACTGAGGGTGGATAGCCAGAGGGGGTGGTGCCTCCCGTGTGGCTCAGTGGGCCCAGTCAGATCCCCTTGGTATGTGGGAGAACACCTGGGGAAATTGCCAACGTTGCTGCCCTCTTGCGAAGGGGGGCTAAAATAAGCCAGTTCCATCGTGCAGAGGTGCCCATAAGCCGCAGTCTTTCTCAGACTTTACTGTACTGGCGAATCAGTCCCCTAGGGGCCTGGTCAAAGTGCACGTTGTGACTCAGTGCATCCAGGTGGGCTGACATTCTACACGCTGACAGGCCCCCAGGTGGGGCAGCTGCCGGTCCTGGAACCTCACTGCGGGTTGGTGCAGTGGTTGGCTTAGAATACATGGACGCTGGGTCTGCCCCAGAGCAGCGATACCCTCACTCTGGGGTGCGGCCTGGATGGAGGGGCTCACAAAGCCCCAGGAAGTCTTCAAGTCCCACAAAGAGAGTGCCACTGCCTTGGTCTTGGGCACACAGAGCCTGCCACCAGCCTGACCTTAAGGCCCGGTTGTCCAAAGATCCCTGCAGAGTGCCCTGGGCCGTGGCTGTCCCTGCCCCCCAGCCCCCTGTCCTATCTGCAGCTGGTTTTTTGAGCTCTTGGCCTCCTGCCTTCACCCACTGCCCTGCCCAGACAATGAAGCCACCCTGCCCTTGGCTGGTGTCCTCGCCAGACCTGGGGGACACCTCCTTCAGACTTAACCCAGCCTCCCTGGAGAAGCCCTAGGGTTCTGGAAGGAGTGTGGGGTAAAGCTGGTGGCCTTGTAGGACCCTGCTGAGTGGGGCTGTTGTCGCTGAGCACCAGGTAGTGGGCGGGCTGTGGGGACATGGCTGGACACCTGCAGGGATGTGTGAGGGTGTGAGTGCGGGGGGCGTTGAGCTGCCAGCAGACCGTGGGCAGGCTGAGGTGCAGAGGGAGAGGGGCTGGCCATTCCCAAGGCAGGGCTCGGCACCTCTGCCTGCAGCGTCCTTCCCCGTTCTGCCCTTGCCCCTGGGCCCTGCCCGGGTCTCCTCTTCAGACCAGAGCTGCTCCTGGGGAAGGGAGGGATCTCAGGTGGAGCCTGGAGGGCGCCTGGCCCTCCCCAGCTCAGGGCCGACCCCACCTCTCTTCTCTGCAGATTTTCCGGCGTGCGGACAAAAATGGTGAGTTACCTCTCGGGCCATCCGCTGAGTGAGGACCAGGCTCTCTCTGTGCTGATGCTTCACGGGGACGGGATCAGTGGTAGGAGACATGGACAACCTTGAATCTAAAGGTTAAGAGCACGAGACTTTGAAGTCAGAAGGCCCCGTCCTGGTGCTGCTCTGGGCCTCAGTTTCCCCACCTGCAACACGGGCATCCCCATAGTTTCTGCATACTCGGGGGCGTGAGGGTCCGAGGGCTGGGTCTGTGATGTGGAACATCCTCATGGCTGTCTGCCACACTGGCGATAGCTACCCTGCTTTGTCCGTGCCTGATGACACAGAGAGGTTAAGTGACTTGTCCCAGGGTCAGCCAGCAGCTGAAGGAAGTTTGAGCTGTATTGTGGACCCCAGGCCTCGCCCATGTCTCTTTGCAGGCAGTGTGAGCAGCACATTGCTGTGGCCCAGGAATCCGTGGCTCCTCCACTCTTGACTTTTGGGGAGCCTCCACCAGGAGGAAGCTAGGGGCTTGGAGCTAAGAGGGTTGGGAAGGCCATGGGCTCCTCCCTGGGGAGGGGTCTCAGATAGCCTGCACCTCCCTAAGAGCACCGCAGTTACTGTCGGGCTCCAAGCGACCCTGTGATTCCCCAGGCTGATGACACCTACCCTGTCTGCTGTGGAGCTGTGGGTAACAGACATTTTAAAAGAGAACCAGGGAGCTCGGTGCTCCTTCATTGAGCACCAAGCCCGGGCCTGTCGCCTAGCCCAGGGCTCCTCCCCTGTGGGGGCAGCTATGGCCTGGTCTGGGCACCTCCTCACCCCTGGAGTTGGGGTTAACTGCCCTGCTGGCTGTTGCGGGTGGGAGGGCAGACACACAGGTCCTGGTGGGCTGGGATCGGCCGAGAGGTCTCTTGCCTGACCCCATCTCTGGGGGCGAGTTGGTCTCAGGGTGAAGGACATTGACAGTGATTCCACTGCAGAGGAGGGAGAGGATGTGGGGAGATTAAGTGGAGCTCGAGAAATGGTTGCCGCAAATGCGGCCTGCAGAGCCCCCCACCTGAGCTGGAGGAGGCCGGCCGGTGTCCTGGCGCAGGGCCTCTGGAGTGAGTCTCCCGTATGTGGACCTGGGGCTGCGAGGTCACTGCTGTGTGCTGGCCAGGCTCCTCCCGCAGGCTGGGAGGTCTTTGCGGGTAGGGATTTGGGTTTGTCCCCTGCCATGGGGCTGCTCCCAACAGAGCAGCTCAGAGCTACAGGATTGCCTGGCTGGTGATTGGAAGGCTGCTTGTCCCCGTGCGGCCATGGTGCATGGCCTGTGTGCACGGGTTCAGCATGGCTGTGCGTCCACACACCTGCCCAGGCGAGTGTGAGCCTCTGTGACAGTGCCGCTTGCCTGGGGCATGTGGGTGGCATCCTCAGGAATTTCCACCCTGTTGGAAGCTGTTTTTGCCCCCTGCGCACAGCTGCAGGGACCCTCAGTGTCATTCCTATAGCCTCCACGGAGGCCAGGCCTGTTCCTCCACCCTGGATCTTCCATCTTGCCCACCATGGCCGTGTGGCCATGAGGGGTTATCACCAGGGTTAACGTGGGGGAGAGGTGTTGATTCCAGTGGAAGATTCCAGGCTCTGGGCCTACAGGAGGTGAGGCTGGGCCCCTCCTTTGCTCTTGTAGGGACAGTGCATGGCCAGCCTCTGCAGCACCTCTGCCAGTTATTCATGTCCTGGCTCAGCCACTTACAGCTGGGCAAGAATGTCACCAAACTCAGGGCCTCCATTTCCCCATCTGAAAAGGGGATTATAACAACCCACCCCTGAGGGCCTGTGGGCAGAGAAGAGCTCCAGGCTTGGCTCCTGAGAACTCAGTCTGCCCAAACCTGGCTGACGGGCACTGAGTCCCTTGGGGAAGGGCCACCTGTGGGCATGGCTTGGCAGCAGGCGTTTGCGGGCGCCCTGGGCGCTCGCAAGCTGACCCTCGGGGGTGGGGTGGGGTGCTGGCAGTCCCTGAAGGCCCACGGCGCGCCAGGACTTCTCAGATCAACTACTCGCCTTTCCCAGATGACAGAGCAAGGTGTGGGGTGGGCAGACAGCGTCCTTGAGGTGGGCAGGGTGCAGATGGGGCTCTGACTCAACCCTGGAGGTTAGACGGGTGGGAGCAGCCGAGGCAGTGGGTGTGCCTGGCGCAGGCGGAGATGATCTAGACAGGCACGTGGGTGGGGCGGGAGCCCACGCAGCCCTGCTCCGGGCGTGGGAAGGACGGTAGGATGCTTGCAGGTGGGAGATGGGCGTGCAGTGGCCACCAGGCTACAGATCAGAAGGGCATAGGCCTTGGAGATTATAACACCGAGGGCCTGAGGGCTGGCCTGTCATGGGGGCCTGGCCAAGGTAGACACAGGCCGCTGGTCCCCAGGAGAAGACTGGAGCGGGGGCTCTGACAGGCAGCCCGGGACACACACCCAGAAGGGTAGCACTCGAAGGCTGGCAGAGAGGTGAGGGCCACACACCCAGGGACGGACACCAACAGGCTCTTGAGGTTTGAAAGGTCACTGCCACAGGCCAAGCTCGTGCTAATTAGCAAAGACACCTGCAGAAGGCCTTGCTCAGCCTCTCTCCGCCTGCCTGCGGGGCTTAGCTAATTGGACCAGAGGCCCGGGTGGGGGGGGTTTTCGTCTCATTAACTGATACAGGTTCATTAGGCCGGTGGTTGACAGTTCAAGGTAAATGTCAGCTGAGAAGGCTTTGTGATCAGGGGGACACTGCCTGTTCTCCTTGGGTGCAGAGGGGGCCAAAGTGCTAGGACAAAGAGGAAGAGAAAGAGGCTGGTGCTGGACACCTCCCACTGTGCCTGCTGGGAATCAAACCTGGCGGATCAGCCACAGCTCACGTCCAGGCCTGGCCTCAGCTTCTCCCTGATGCAAGACACAACTGCTCACTGTCCCTCACCAGAAAGAGTGGAGGCGTTGTGCTGACCCCTGCCGAGTGCTGGGTAGATGTGGGGTCTTGCCACAAGACTGGCCTGGGTTGGGCTAAGGGGCTGGACTCAAGCTGCAGTGTCAGGACCTGGGTTTGTCCCCAAATGCCCTATGCCTCCTTTATCCCTATAAAGTGGGGTACCCGTGCCACAGGTGTAGAGCCTGGAGCAGCAAGGGCAGGGAAGGGTTGCTGTGCGGGGCTGCTGCCGTCCTGCTGGGACACCTGCATAAGCTCTAGAGTGCAGAGCTTGACGGGGTTTCCTGCGTGTCTGTCGACTGGATTTCTCACAGCTGCTTTATGGGGTCTTTTGTGTATGGGGGCTTGTCTAGGGTGGATTTGGGGCCTTGTGTTTGAAAGTTACAAATGCTTCCTTCCTCTGTGACATCAAGACTTGAACTGGATGTTGGGGACACGTTGGACGGGGCCCCCAAGCGCACACATGCTCATGTTTCCCTCTCCTAGCCCGATGCCTTATGGGGCCAGAGAGAAACGTGTGTGAGAACCATCGTGAGGCCTGCATCAGTTCATGAGGTGAAAACATCTTCCACCGAGGCCTCTGGTCCAATTAGCCAAGCCCCGTGGGCCCAGCACCACCACCTCCGCCAGAGATGCTGAGCAGGGCCTTCTGCAGCTGTCTTTGCTAATTAGCACGAGCTTGGCCTGTGGCAGTGACCTTTCAAACCTCAAGAGCCTGTTGGTGTCCCTGTCCCTGGAGGGAGAGGGTGTGTGGCCCTCATCTCTCTCATCCTGAGAGTGCTGTGAGCTGGGCCGAGGTGCTGGGTGCAGACTGAAGCACGGAGGCCTTTAAGCTTTAAGAATGAGTCCTGTTCAGAACCCAAGTAGGTCTGTCTTATGTGACTGGGCAGGGCATGCCTGCATAAGGGCCCTCGACCAAGGGAACAGAGGCCTCAGGTTCAGGCGGCACTTCACTCCAATGCTGGGCCCTGTCCCTCCGCAGAGGGAGGGCGTCTCTGATCACATGCAGGTGCCAGGGGGACTTGCGGGGATCCTCGTCTTAAGCAGCTGACTTTGATTGCAGTCTCACTGGAAGCGGCGTAAGGGGTCTGTGTGTCCCCTGGCCCTCTGCCTGTCCTCTGCTGCCTCTCACTTTTCTCATAAGGTGGGGCAGGGGTGGGACCAGCATGCCCAAGTGCTGAGCAGGTCTGCCCAGTGGAAGGAGCAGGGTAGACACCCGGGACTGGAGTCCCTGGTGTTCCCTTAGCTGCCTCTTTCAGTGGCCCAGGCTGACCTGATCCCGCAAGACCTTCCTGGTGGGGCCAGTGGTGTCCCCTACAGATAGATGGATATCGCAACTGCAGGTGGAGGGGAGGAGGGTGAGGCAAGCACAGGAGCATTTGGGGCCGAGTACAGGACCCCGTCCTGGGGCCTCGCCACTGCCATCCCAGAGCCACAGCTCCAGCCAGATGCAGGGTCGAGCAGTGCTGGGCTCCGCCTGGTCCAGCACTTCCTTCCCTCGTGGTCTGGCACCTTGAAGGATGCATCCATGGCCAGAGAGAAGAGTAGTGCTGACCATCGACAGGCATCTCTGGCTGCCATTGGAGGGGCTGGGTCCCTCTTCAGAGTCCCGAGGGCTGGGGTCCACGTGGCCACTGTGGAGAGACTCTGTGGAAGCGGTAGAGTGTGGCATTCATCAGACTGCAGGCTTCAGCTCCACCCCTAACCCGGGGTGTTTTGCTGGGCATTTTGCTGAGATGGGCGGACACATGAATGAGGCCGGCCTGGCCTGGTGGGGCAGACACCCCGTTCTTTGCATGCAAAATGCCGTTTCCTAGTGAGCCCCAGTAAACCAGCTGTGATAGCATTTGTTGGTTTGGGGATCGTGTGGCATGAATCTGTTGATTTGTGAATTCGCGGGGTGAGTCCGTGATTCTCTGGACTGGAGTTTGTTGATGTAACTGGGAACCAGCTGGACAGGCAGGGACCATCTAAAGCAGAGCTTCTCTGCTGGTTTGGGAGGGGCACAGTGGGCGGGGTCATCCAGGCTGGAGCTCTCTGGTGACGGTGGGGCAGCCTGGACCTGGTGGGTGCCCTCGGCCTTGCCAGCCTTATCTTATCTGTAGACACCAGCTACTTTGCTGTCTTGCAGATGACGGGAAGCTGTCTTTGGAGGAA
The DNA here is from genome assembly GCA_004024805.1 of Geosciurus inauris. Taxonomy (NCBI): domain Eukaryota; kingdom Metazoa; phylum Chordata; class Mammalia; order Rodentia; family Sciuridae; genus Geosciurus; species Geosciurus inauris. Next base: position 21,913 of record PVHX01006035.1, read on the forward strand.
TTCCAGCTCTTCTTTGCTGATGGCGTCCTCAATGAGAAGGAGCTGGAGGACCTCTTCCATACTATCGACTCTGACAACACCAAGTGAGCCTGAGTGCCCTGCCAGAGTGGGCACAGCCATCTGCAGTGGCTCTTCCCTGTCCAGAAGCAAGCCTCTGTTTTCCAGTCCCCCGTTGGGCAAGGGCCCGAAAACCCCCAGACTTGCTCATCAAGAGTCAGGTCCACATGGCCTTCACTGCCCGGGGTGACATGGGAAGTGGACAGGTCAATCCCGCAGTGGCTGCTGTCTCGGAATTGGTCTTTTCTGAGCAATGTGACTGAGCCAGGAGAGACCCTCGATTTTGCATAGTACACGTGGATAGTGAGGGTGGGAAACGAGCAGTGATGCCACGCGGTTGTGACCCCACCCTAAGCCAAAGCCTCGTGCTTTCTCCAGCCCCGCATGGACCATGGTGTTGAGCCACTTGCCTCGACACGGACCCCAATCCAGCTCCAGCCTCAGCCCCACGCCTACCCCTGCAGCTAACTGAACCCCTCCAGCCTGCTCGTGAGCCCAGGCTACACCTCGGAGTGCAGCCAGGATGCCTCGAGGAAGGCTGTCCCGGCCCAGGAGAGCCAGGCATCCAGAGGCAGCGAAGCCTGGGCTGGGCCACCATCCGCAGTCAGATGAGTTTCCTTGGCAGCCTGTGATGGGGCCCGCCCTCCATCCCTGCCCCTGGCTTGGCCTCCCTCAGTGCCCTCCTTTCTTTCTGTGGTCTGTGGGCTTCGAGATGAGGACAGGGCAGACAGATGGCCCCACTGCTGCTCCCTCCCTCCTGAAGGATGGAGAGGGCGTGGCGCAGAGCTCATAGACACAGGCTGAGCACGGGCAGGACAGGGACAGGGACAGGCCTGCTGACTCTCTCTCTCCCCCTCTCCCCAGCCACGTGGACACCAAGGAGCTGTGTGGTAGGTGCCTGGCTGCACGGCACCCGGGACAGGGTGCAGGGAGGGAAGGGAGGAGGGCGAGGGCACAGCTGGGCTTGGGGGCCTGGTGGGAGGGGCAGAATCCCATGTGACCCCTGACCTCTGCCCTCCCCAACCAGATTACTTTGTGGACCACATGGGAGACTATGAGGACGTCTTGGCCTCCCTGGAGACGTTGAATCACTCTGTCCTGAAGGCCATGGGCTACACCAAGAAGGTCAGTGGGTGTGGGCTGTGCCTGGGAGAGCCGGGGCCCGGTGCTTTTTTGGTTCCAGGTGTTCCTGAGCATCTGTGCCCAGGTGTTGTGTGATGAGAAGTGCCAGGGCAGGGCTTTGCTGGGGCTCCTGGAAGGAGCAGTGAGCAGAGCAGCTTGGTGAATGGCCCTGCCCAGGCAGGATCTGGTTTGGAGCATGAGGCCCCTTCCCACAGTCACACTGGTCCCGGGATGGGCAGCAGCTGTGATACCCATCCTAAGGGCCCTCGGGCAGGTGCCAAACTTGTGCCCCTCCACAGTAGGCTTCCTAGACTGGAAGGGAGCATTGGGTTCGTCCATCTGAACCTGAGCCCAGAACCCAGTGGTGTCTTGTGTGAGAAGGCTGCAGAGGCGGGACATACTGAGCTATGGAACTCTGGGGCGCTGGGAGGGGCCACATGTCCTGGAGCAAGGGCTCTGCCCACGGAGGGTGGGGACAGGGCAGTGGAGCCTGGCTGCAGGCTGGGTGCCCCGTGCCTTCACTGTAGCCCTGATGGTCACGACAGTCCCCCTCCCCGCCTCCACTCCCCCTGGGCAGCCTACCAGGACACAGGCGGCTTTATTCTCTGCATCCACAGGGAGGAGGCACAGAAGTGCCCCCGAGGACCTGCAGGAGGTGGCGTGTGCACAGTGTCCCACGCTCAGTGTCTCCTTTGATCCTCATGGCAGCCCCTGTGGGTGACTTTTCTGACCTTCCATTTCACTGCTCTGGAAACAGCACAGAAAGGGAACCCAGCAGGGTTACCGGCAGAGCTTCAGGCTGACAGGAGAGGGGAAACTGAGTCGGGGCCTGGCAAGGGGATGGCGTGCAGGATAAGGGCCTGTGGGACAGGAGGACAACCAGAGGGCTGTCAGCAGGGGCAGGGGGCAGCCTTTGGGCACACGAGTCCAGGCCCACCAAGAGGGAGGTGGAGGGGACCCCACAGGGAGGCAGCTGCAGGTAGCCAGGGCTCTTGTCCACCAGAGTTCAGGGAGGCCATGCTGGCTGAGGCCGGGAAGCTCAGCCAACAGTGTCCAGCAGACCTGGCTGAAGAGCCCAGGCCAGTCACTTCCCTAGCCTCACTTTCTTCATCTGGGAAATGGGAGCCTCCGTCTTACGATCCTGGAGAGAGCTGTGTCATAGTCGCTCAGCACTGGGCCCACTCAGAGCAGTGCGACCTGCAGCTGCCATCCATCATTAGGCTCCTGCTGTATGCCCAGTGTAGGTGAAGTCCTGCCTGGCCACACATCCAGACCTCTCTTGGCCTACCCAGAGCCTCCACTGGTCCACTGGGCTGGTTCTGCCCTAGCGTGGCACTGCTTTGAGTCCTGCTGTTTTTAAGTGTATTTTAAGACCGTCTTAGAGTGACTCCCTGTTCGTGTTGGTCTTTGAGCATCTTCTGTCCTGAAGCACCATGAGGGCCCTAGGTCAGCAGAGATTCTGGACCAGCTGCAGATGGGCCTATGGGAGGCTGCCACATGCCCATAGGCGCTGTGCAGCAGGGCCCCTCCGTGACCCCTCTTCCCTCATCTGTGAGTGGGCCACTCCCTGGCAAGGTTGCGTGGTGCTTCTGTTGGTCCCTGGTCAGGACCCCCAGGCCCAGGCTGCAGGCCCCTATCCAGGAGAGGGGCCTACCGTCTCCTGTGCAGTGCAACTGCCCCAGGAACTGTGCACCAGTGGCAGGGGCTGCTCTCTGTGGCCTTGGGTGGTGCCCAGGGTCCTCAAGGTCCTCGAGGTGGTGACTGCCACTCTTCATGCAGCCCAGGGGTGGTTCTCTTTTCTCATGTCCCCTGGCTGTAACTGACTGTGTGTTCAGGCACCCCGGTCACCAGCACCACTCAAGGCCTGCTGCGCACGCCCGTCACGCGGGTGTGTGGCGGGTTCTGGATTCTAAGACACGGTGCTGACGCCCCCCAGCTGCCTTGCTGTGCTCGATTGCCAATCCTTGCTCTAGGATTTTTCCACTAATTATGATATTAATACCGGCTCTTATTTTAGAATCCTCTCCAGCCTGTTGAAGAGAGGCGCCTGCCCTCCCTTTGTTAGATGCTGTCCTAGGAGGGTAGCGAGCGCTCTCAAATGCCACTGTGGTGGTTTGTTTTTTTTAATGATCAAATGATTCTGCTCAAGCTATGGATGGGTGGATTCTATTTTTAGACTCTCGTATTGCACAGTCTGTAGCTCCCTGTGATAAAGACTCATTGGAACTTCATCCTTTGGTCACCTTGCCTGGTCCTCGTCACGAGCCGAGTGTTGCGTTCTCTCCTCTGGGAGCTGAGGCGGGTGATGGTTTTGGGTGCCTCACGAGGGGCTTCTGAGAGTCTCTGTGCATGAGTCAGCTTCCAGAACATGGGATCATTTTTCTATTCAAAAATAGAACTCTTCTGTGCTCTCGGGCTGAGGTGTTTTACCAGGGGAGGGGTGTTTTAATAGGTACTTTAAGGCCAACCTTGTTTTTTAATTTTTTTTTTCACTTTTTGTGACCACGTTAGTATATTTTTAAACAAAACTGCCGTGGTTGGTTTGGTTTTATGATCAGTTACACATGGTGTGGTCTTATGACTGTTTTTTAAAAATCTAAAACACCATTTGACGCAAAACAGGTTTGTTTAATGCAGAGTAAGAACAATAAAACATCTGCTGTTACCACTCAGGTCTTATTTTAAATTTGATCCCAGTTCCTGCATTTTAAAATCTTACGTGTGACCATCAGGCCTGATTGAACTGGTTGTTTCTAACAGCCAGCCCATTACTTTTACTTACGTTTCAAGGTATGTTTTCTAATTTATGTGTGGTTGTTACACTTTCCTTCCCTGTTCCTAGAGTTCGATGGGGGTTTTGTTTGTTTGTTTGTTTGTTCCCCATATGTGAACCTGAAGGCTCACAAGTTTTTTGACAACACAATTTGACCTTTGGATGATACATTCACAGCCACTGTGGATTTCAGTGTGTCTTATTTCAGTCCCACTATTCTCCAGATAGTCTCTTGTGTTCTCATTCATTTTCCCTTTTGCTGTTGTGATAAAACCACGTGGACCAGTAGGGTTCGGTCTGTGACGTATGGAGGCAGCTTCACGGCAGTGCATTTTGTCTGTTTTTGTAACTGTCGTGGACACCTGGGAAGAGGTGAAGAGTGCTTGCAGAATACCACATTTGAAAACAGTTCTCTTTTCTCGGGTAGGAAATACATACTGTTAAAACACAATGAAGATAAAATATTTTCTACAAATATTAAAACATACACATCAAAGATGTTCTGTAACTCGCAAATTAATGCAAGAACCAGTAAGATGTTAGAACTGGGCCAAGAAGGATCCAAAGAACACCTGTGTGTGTGTGTGTGTAGGTGTGGGTATGTGCGCACGCGCGCGCAGCTGGACGTTCTGGAATGAATTTGTGGACAGTGCCAAATGGATCGCTGGCAATTGCACTCTGCCAGACAGAACTCATCAGCCTGCCCATGAGTGCGAGTCCTGGATTATTCCAAGTTCTCTGCATCTTACGGAGTGTTAATGTAAAGATTAGGCGACCAGGGAGGAGATGAACCAAGCCGCTCGGCAAGGCTTTATTGGAATATACGCTGTCAGGCCGAATCCACCGTGTCCAGGAGAAATGGCGCTGGGGCTTCCGTGCACAGAGAATTCGAAAGGGTCGGGTCAGGAAGGGGAGGGCTTGGGGGCAGGAAGAGAAGGCCAGAGTCCTTCCTGGATAGGTCAGAAGAACCCGCTGATTGACAGGAGGCGTGTCTACTGGTGATGTCAGCATCTGGCTTGCTGCTGCTTCGCAGCAGCTGACCGGTTCCCCTAATTGGACATCTTAGACCCTGACCAGACCTAACAGTTAAAGCAGCTCCAAAACAAGTGTACTAGACAAGACACATGGGGGTCTTTTTGCCACAGCAGAGACTTAGACATTCCCTGGTGAGGCCCTTCGCCTCCCTGACCACCAGGCTCTGACTTCTCCTTCCTGTAGGACGTGGAAAGCTCGCTCCTCACACTGAACTCTTTGTTGTCCTTGTAACCTTTGTATTTCCCTGGTTTTGCCTTTTTATATTCTTAGCCGTGTGGTTCAATGTGTGCAGACTTCTGTTACGTTTTTATTCTGTAATGGTGGGTATTCATTATCAAACTAGGAAGTGGCACATAACCCTGTTAGATCACCCTGACCCCAGCACCCCAGCACCGCGAACTCTGTAATGTTTACCTTCTTGTGCCTTTTTTCCATGCACATTTCTTTTTTTTTTAATATTTATTTATTTTTTTAGTTGTAGGTGGACAGAATATCTTTGTTTTTATGTGGTGCTGAGGATCGAACCCAGTGCCTCCCGCGTGCTAGGCGAGCACGCTACCACTGCGCCACAACCCCAGTCCCCATGCACATTTCTTTAATGTTTTAAATATTCTGTTAGAAACATTTATTTTCCGCTTCTTACCTAATATTTTAACAGTTCCCCCACGTCACTGAAAATGTTCAAAGCATAATTTTAAACATTCCTGTTTGGATTGACTTGTTTTTCCTCTACGGTTGGACATACTAGGTTATTTCCGAGTTTTTGCTGTCAGGAGTCCCTCTGAAATTAGCGTCCTGGGCACGCGTACGTGTTCACACATGGCTCTCTCAAGTATGGATCATCAGAATCCAGGCATCGTGATCAGCCTGTGGCTCTCGCTCTTAACACGCCGCACAGCTGCGGCACCCATGGTAGCTCCCACCGCCATGGGGATGTAACTGTGGCGCATCCTGGCCCCCGTAGTCCTCCTCCTCATAGGCGTCACGGTTTCACATTGAAGTGCTAGCTCCAGGTGACATTGATCAAATGCGGCCACAGAAGCTCTGTGAAGCTCTTTGTAGAGCCCTTGTGTTCCGGGGAAGGCACGCCCTGTTGGATCATCGACTCTGCACTGCGTTTCCCCGTGGGGATGAGGCCACCTGTCCTCTGATGAACCTTCTGTCCTGGCTGCTTTGGGATCTCTTATTCTCCCATTTTTTGCTCTTCATCTCTTTCACATTTTTCCTCTTGATGGTCTGCTGTTTATTGATTAGGACTCAGAAGTTAAAAATCCTCATCGTCGTTTTACAAGTGATGTTTTTAAAACACTAGACACTTTAATCGCATTTTTATACTTGGCTAATACAAAATGCTTTCTGTTCCTTTTGGGAATGAAGGAATTTTTGAGATTTGGGCTATTTTTTCTATAGTTACTGACTTGATGCAGGGTCATTGGAGTTTGATTATTAGTGGTTAATGGTTTGCACCTCCGGACCTCGTCACCTGAAGGTTTGAGCTGAGTGGTCACAGTTTTGCTCTGTGGGGAGCTTCAAGCCTCAAAGGCTTATGGGCATGCTTTGCCAGGAAGATGCTCATCTGGTGAAAGTTTCAGAGATTTTCAGATTTCTGAATATCCCCTGTCATCCTGCATATGAGTGACATGTAGGCTGGGTGTGGAATCTGTAGCTTTCATTCTTCCACTGGAATCTACAGAGCTGGTCTCTTGGCTGAGGCCACGATTGTGGCAGAGGAGAAATCTGGAAAGCTTCATCTGCACGCCCTTAAAGATAGCTCATTTTCTTTGGCATTCACCAGACCAGTCCATCATTGGTCCCCATCCATATCCTCGTCACCAACCTGGGTGCCTTTGACACACGTCCTCAGCTGTTTTCCCGCTGGACCCCTCTCCAGCAGCCTTTTCCTTTTTTTTTTTTTTTAATTTTTTTTTTAGTTGTAGATGGACACAATGTCTTCACTTCATTGCTTTGTATGTGGTGCTGAGGATCGAACCCAGGGCCTCACGCATGCCAGGCAAGCGCTCTACCGCTGAGCTACAATCCCAGCCCCAGCCTTTTCCTTTTTGTTCCATGTTTTTCTGCCAAGTTAAGTCTTCTTGTTCATTTGTCTGGAGTTCATCGATCACTGCAGGGCGTCAGGCCGCTAGGACCCGACACATGGGTGTGGGCCAGGCTTCCTTCTCCTCCGGGACCTGTCCCCCACAGCCCTGGCTGGGTGCTGACACAGGGCATTCCCATCCATGCCTTTCCTGTCCTGCGGCTGCGCCCCGCCCCCGCCTTGCTCCTCTGCAGTTTTTCCCATTGTTCAGTTATTGCTAATTAATTCCCAGTCAGAGTGACGGATGGTTTAATTTGCTTTCCTTGACAGCCCTGTTTTCCCTTGCCTCCCTTGCCAGGGACTAGGCAGGATTCCAAGGTGCTGGAGTTGGGCCCTGGAAGGAGGACCTTAGGGGTGGGAGAACACAGGGTTGAGCTGCTCCTGGTCCTCTCCTCATTCTCGAGTGACCTGGATGAGCCAAGTCTCCCCATCTACCACCAAGCCTTTCGCAGCCAAAAGAATCTCAGTGCTGAGAAAAGTCGGCACTGCAGTCTTGGGACAGACGGAGAGACTGTACTCCACGCCACAGAGCAGCATGCAGTCCGGCCTGGTCCTTGTCCTCCCAGGTTCCTTCCCAGACTCCCCCACGCTTTGCTCCTCTGAGCTCTGAGCCTCAGGCTCTTTCTGTGGGGAACCATTTTAACCCTCTGGTGCATTTAAGTCTCCTGGCATTTCTCTGTAGCAACAGGAAACTCAAAAGCCCCGAGAATTCTTGGAGGAGGAAGGAGGGAGCCAAGCTATGGGCTCATGTCCTACCCTAGTGCTCTGTGACAGCGACGTAAACACCACCATTCATCAGTGCTCGTGCCACTGCCCCCCAGCACCAGCAATATCACCGTCATTTCCACCAGCACCATCACTGTAACAACCACCACCATCACCATCACCAGCACCATCACCACCAGCACCATCACTGTTATAACCACCACCATCACCACCACCACCACCAGCACCACCATCAGCACCAGCACCATCATCATCATCACCACCATCACCACCATCACCACCACCACCATCACTATCACTACCACCACCACCACCATCACCATCATCAATATCACCATCACTACCACCATCACGTTTATCATACCAGCTGTTTGTTATTTGCTGTGTGACGGGTACTATACTGACATTTTATGTAGATATTGTCATCAAATCCTCATTATAACTTTGTAAGATAGAGTACAGTGGCCTGGTTACACTCCAATAGGCCACAAAGCTGGTAAGTGGTAAAACCAGGGTTCAAACCTTGGTGTCTGAACTCGTGCCCCCAGGATGCGGGAGCAGTGGAGTCCCCCTTCCCCTGCAAAGCAAGGACACTGAGCCGGGTGCCTCCCAGCTTCTGTGCTAGACCCCATACCCGAGTTCTGTCCCAGCCCCTTCCCCTCCATGTCCCTTCCCTCACCTCCTCAGGTGTACGAGGGCGGGAGCAACGTGGACCAGTTTGTGACCCGCTTCCTCCTGAAGGAGACGGCCAATCAGATCCAGTCGCTACTCAGCTCTGTGGAGAGTGCGGTGGAGGCCATCGAAGAGCAGACCAGCCAGATCCGGTGCGTGGATGGGACCCTGCAGGGTCACTCGGGGTGTGCCGTGTGCAGGCCAGCAAGCTGCTCCTCCGCACCTCCATGTCTCAGGCTGCAGCATGGGGATGATTATATACCTAGCTTCTCGGTCACCCTGAGGAGTGGGTGAGGCAGGATGCTCCTGGATGCTCACTTGGTGTGCACACACGCAGGGCCTGCACAGGGCGGTTAAGGTGCCACCTGAGACCCATCAGGCTCACTGCATCCCCCTGACACTCACTGTTGGTGCAGATGACCCTGTTGTCTGGCCCACGTTTATGGTTATGAGTATCACATGCCATAGAAGAACTGCGGTAAGCACGTGATCTTGCCAGGTGCCTGCGTGGGTCCTGAGGCCCCAGCGTCCTCGCCCACAGGGAGACGGGGCCCTCTGCGGGAGGCACTGAAGACAGGGTAGAAGCAGACCGAGGCGCTCTCAGGAGGACCAAAAGAGAAGTGAAGGTGGAATGATGTTGTCAGTGTCACTCAGTGTTCAGTAAAGACTTGCCCCCGTCCCAGGTGGCACGGGGAGGCACCTGGGGTCCCCTCACGGCACTGTGTTGTGGCTGCGGGCCTGGTTCCTGGAGAGGGCTGCTTTTCTCCTTCCACTCAGCGTGCCAGCCCTGGGACACGAGCCCGCCCACGTGCTACCGCAGGTTGAGGCCAACTCTTCTGCCCAGAACAGTTGATGTGCCAGTGCAGAGGGGAGACAGAATGACATGGGTGACAGCAGCTACCAGGGGCCGGTGCCCTGCTCTAGTGAGCCTGGAGTTTCTCCACAGCCTCGGGCACAGTGCAGCCAGGATGTGGGTTTGCCCTGGGGAGGTTGGTTGGGTGTCTCCCAACTGGCACGGAGCTGGCCCCGATCAGATGGGATTGCAAAGTTGCTGACTGTCCTGAGGATCTGGGAGACTTAGGGTGGAGACTCCCGGGCACGGGCACTGTGAGAATGTCCTGCAGGGGCAGAGCTCCACCTGCAGCCAGTCGTGATTCTGACAGTCGTCACCACTCTGGAAGCACATACTTGGATCTCCTGTGTTGTTTTTTACCCTCTTGATCAAATCTTGCCATTTCCATCCGCTGCGCACGCAGTGTGTCCCCATGTGGTCCCCACTGCTGGCCGTCTGCACCGGCCTGCTTCCCCACGTCAGCAGAGGGACCTGCCTGCCCCCGCCCAGCCCTGGTTCTCTAGGGGCCAGCCTGTTGCCCCACCCCAAGCAGCCCCCCAGGATGTTATGCTCCAGCCACTAGCTGTGGGTTCAAACCCTGCAGCCCGGGGCTTCCCACTCAGCCCTTCATGGTCTAAGGGACACATTTAATTTGCTGCTGCTTTGTAAAGATGCCATGATTGACACCTCAAAGACTACCAGCCTTTTCCATTCCCTGGCGGAGTCAAGTTTGCTCCATCCACCTAGGAGAGCCTTGCTGAGCTTTCAGGGTTCACCGGAGACAAATTCCAGAACATACCAAGGCAGCGATGCTCGGCGATGGGGGTGTTGGCTGCACGCAGGTGCTGTGTGAGTGTGCGTGTTACATCCCTGGGGTCCGTTTCCAGCACCCTTTGCACATGAGGATTTGGTTATTCATCAAGCATTTTTCAAAGTCCCTGCTGTGCATAGGCACAGTGGTGAGCAGTGTGCATGTGGCCAGCCAGGCCCCAGGTCAGTGTGCATGGGGGAGGGGTACTGGGACAGGAGAGGACAGGATCACAGTTCTGCCTGTGGTACCCCCACTCTCAATGTCTCTTAGGACTCCCATTTTGGGGGGTCTTGCTAGTGCAAGCCCAGGTCCCCCACACCAGAGGGCACTGAACCCTGACTTGCAGTGAGGCAGGGAAGGGGACTTGGTACCTGCACGACCTGGGCCCAGCAGGTGCCTCGGGGCTCCGTGAGCTGCTAGGCATCGGCCCCAGCCTCACCAAGCCCTGTGGCTGCATTCTTCAGGAGTCCTGGAGGACAGCCGGGTTCCAGCCCTGGCTCAGCCCCAGCTAGCCGTGTGGCCATGGCCAAGTCACTTGCTTTGTGGGCATTGTTTCTGCTGCTTTTAAAATGAAGACCATGTTGCCCGTTCCAAGGGGACAGGAGTCCACAGGGTGCACTCTGCACACTGAAGCCACAGTCGGTGCTTAATAAGTGCCCATTGAAGCTGCTGAATGTGTTCAGGGTCCTGAAACTCATCATTGTCTGTTTCTCCACATGCACTGCAGACAGAACCACAGCAAGCCCGGCCACGGCAGCATGGGCACCTGGTATGGAAGCCCCTCTCCTCCCCACGCCCCCAACCACAAGCTCATGGCTGTGGAGCCAGGGAAGAGCCTGCCATCTGGTGAGAGCTGTGGCCCTGGGGTTGGAGGGCCTGCCCCGGGAGCCTCGGGAATTCCGAGTGCCCAGATGGGGCCCAGGGAGGGCTGGGTGCTCCACTACCCCTAGGCCTGGCCCTTGTTTGCCGCCAACATCTGTGCTGCTCTTTCTCAGCCACCGGGGACCCAAAGGAGGAGGGTCTGGAAGCCCAGATCAGCCGGCTGGCAGAACTGATTGGGAGGCTGGAGAACAAGGTAAGCCCCAGCCCCACCTCTGCCTGAGACCCCCTTTCTCCCTGCGCCCCCCACTCACATACACAAAGAGCACAGTTAGCTTGGAGATCAGGGCAGAAGTCAGGGCTGCAGAGGAGTCAGGGAGCCATGGGAAGGGCACCCCCGAGGTGGGCACGGGGGTGGAGAACAGGACCAAGAATGGACCCTGGCCTTTGAGAAGTGGGCAGGCACCCCAGGAGCAGAGTGGCCAGCGGGGTCCTGTGCTGCCAGAGGACATCGCTGCAAAGAGGGCTTTGCTCTGAGGCAGTGGTAGCCTGAGCAAGTGGAGCCACACAGCATCGTGGTGCGTGAGACCCAGGACAGATTAGCCCTGAGAGACTGGCCACCAGTAGGTGATGGACAGAACACAGCATGGCACAGCCTTTACATGTTTGCAGGCGGTGGCTTGTGATGAGGCCACCATGCAATCATTTGGAGGAATATAAAACAGTGTGCCTTGGGGCTCAGGTGGGCTCAGGGATCATCTGGTGGCATTGAATTCTGGCTGTGCCGCTCATGGGGTGCCATTAGGATTAGGTAAAATGATGTCTTGATGGCCGACCTCAGAGCCAGCTCCTAGTTAGCGCTTCCTGTTAGCAGTGTCGACAGTTATTGTTGGACACCCTGTGACCAAAAGTCCCCAGTATGCATCCACCTAGTGGGACCTAGTTAATAGTATCTCAGCGCTCTAGAATTGAGGTGACATTTCTTCTATTTTTCTATATTTTTTCACATCTTTTGCAAAGGACACTAGTACTTTGATGGGTTTGGGGTTTTGGAGGGATCCACGGGGGCAGAAACAAGGGGCTCCCCACCTGAGGGAGGCAGTGTGTGGGAGGCAGAGCTGGAGGGAGGAGGCTGGCGTCCTGCCGCAGGGCTGAGGCTTAAGCGGGATCCCGCCCCCTCAGAGCGGGCTGCAGGGGTGGGAGCGGCTCGGGGACCCTGGGCCCGTTGTCATAACAACTTCGCGGGGGCCTCGGGAGGGAGGCTCTTTGAAGCTTATTTTTAGTGCTCCGTCGCCCTAACAACCCGGCTGGCTGGTAACCATGGAGCACCTGGGCATCCTGGAGATGGGGCGGGGCCCTTCTCCCCTCCCGGTCTCTGGTTTGTCCAGGCTGTGAGCAGGGGCCAATCCGGGCCCGGCTCTGGGCCATGCCCCCGCGGACCTACCTGAGCCGGCTCCCTGGCCGGCAGGGGTGGAGGATGGAGGCTCTGGGGCGGCAGATTTGGAAGAGAAAGGGAGCCAGTTTCGTCCCCTTGCTCTCCAGGAGCCCACACGCGTGGTTGTAAACCCAGAAACAGGCTTGTCCCTGCTGGGCGCCCCTTCGCTGGTTAGAAAGCACGTTCTCTGAAAGCATGTCCTGGAGAAGTCAGAGCTGGCCGGGACCAGCTGTGTGATTCCCCAACAGTAAATGCGCAGAGTCCATTGTTGAAACGTTAAGAATTGCAAAGTTGTGATCCTACAGGTCACTCAGCTTGCTCGCCTGCCGGCTGTTTCCCTTAACAACAGATGTGCTTCCCACATGCCCTCGTTGTGTGTGTGTGTGTGTGTGTGTGTGTGTGTGTGTACGTACACGTGGTCCCGTGACTGTGGCAGTCTGTTCTCATGGAGGATGGACAGGGACAGCCAGGTGCAGCAGTCGCTAGGATGCCCAGGCTAAAGGAGGAAGAACTGTGGTTCTTGTATCAGGTGGAGAAATACAAAGACGCTGAGAACGTGCTGTTCCCTTCAGCGCCCAGGGTTGAGCATCAGTGGGCGCCACAGTACAGGCAGAGGTGATGGTGGGGCTTACTGTCCTGCTCTCCTGGGGCTTACAAGGCAGCACTTGCCTTGGGGGGAGTCTGTGAAGTTAAACAGGCTGCTTGTGAGTCCTTTGGTTTAGGGCTGTTGGAGGGCCACACCATACAGACCATTAGATTCATGAGGCTCCAGAGTGTAAGACTGGGGGTTAATCCCAACACTTGGGGAGGCTGAGGCAGGAGGATCGCGAGTTCAATGCCAGCCTCAGCAACAATGAGGCACTAAGCAACTCAGTGAGACCCTGTCTCTACATAAAACACAAAATAGGGCTGGGGATGTGGCTCAGTGGTCGAGTGCCCCTGAGTTCAATCCCTGGTACCAAAAAAAAAAAAAAAAAAAGACTGGGGTCACTTGTAGGTCAGGAATCCCAGGGCTACTGTCAGCAGTGGTGGCAAAAAAAAAAAATGTCCTGGACTCAGGCCTCCTAAGTCCATTGCTGGCTCTCCTGCAACCTCCTAGCAAAACACTTGGAGCTCCTGGCATGCCCTCTACCCTGAGCCTCCCAGTGCCCTCGGGTGCCAGAAGGATTCTCTGCAGTCTCCCAGGCCTGCTCCAAGGGCCCTCTGAGGTAGCTCTGTGCATGGAGGACAAACAGCCCTGTCCTGCAAGGCCTGGCCCAGGATTGCCCATCAGCCTGGGGGATGTTGGGCAGAGGCGCTGCAGCCCTGTGGTGACCCCAGTGCTCCAGTGTCATTGTGGGGCATCCTGGAGGCCTCCCTGGTGGAGGCGCCTTCTAGGTGTCACTGTGTGCTTCATGGTTTCAGACACTCTGGCTTGACCTGCAGCAGTGCCTGCTGGATGGAGAAGGCACCAACATGGTGAGCCCCTTCCCCCAACCCTTCCACCCCTCCCTGTCACCCTTCCCTGCCAGGACCAGGACCCTCAAGATCCCAGGGCTCCATGTCCATCACGCCCCTGCCTGGGACCAACATGGGCAGCTACAGTCCTAGCCGTTGGCTGCAGGACCCCACGGACACCCTCCCCCAAGGGGTGAGCTCTGAGGTCAGGACTGACTGTGGGGTGTGGCCGAGAGCCAGGCGTGAGCAGAGTTGAGGCACACCGAAAGGCAGACCCTGGCTGCTGCTGGCTCTGGGGACCCCATGGCCCCAGGCAGTCTCCTTAAACATCCCTCCCGGGACTACTGAAAGCACATGGAGGCTCGGGTTCCAGTCCTGCTTTAGCCAGTTTTCATATGTAGGAATAAACACGGGGGCGGGGGTGGCCCAATTGTGCCTTTGAGGCCTTTGAGGCTGGGCCAGGTGGAGAGGGCCTAGTTGGGAGCCCACTGGGGGCTGCAAGGCCCAGGCCCATCTGCTTTGTCCTGGCAGCACCTGCAGCTCATCCGGCAGGAGATGGCCGTGTGTCCGGAGCAGCTGAGCGAGTTCCTGGACCCCTTGCGGCAGTACTTGCGGGGAACCGCTGCAGTAGGGAGCTGCTTCCAGTGAGTGAGCCTGATGTGGCCTGGGGCTGGATGGTGGCAGGGAGCCCTGCCTGGGGGTGGAGGGTGGGGACAGCCCCCCCCAGCCCCCCAGCTGTGCAGATAATGTCTCACTCATCTGTAAAAGGGGCTGCTGGCAGTGTCACCAGAGGATGCCCAAGCAGGTCCAGGAGATGGGGACCTCAGTGCAGGACGATGGAGTCCTTGTCCACTTTGTGAAAAAGAATTCCATACTGTGTCCGAGGCACAAACATTTATTCAAGAAAGCAAGGCACAGACCCTCAAGGGAGAGGCAGGCTGGGGCCTTCGAAGGCAGGTGCAGAGGCCAGCGACCTCCTCCTGCGTAGACCGGCCGGCATCTGGTGCCATGTTGGGCAAGAAAGCTCTGGTGCAGCTGGACAGGGCAGTGAGGGGCCAGCTTGTGGGGTAGCAGGACCTACACATTACCAACACAGTGGGCCCTGGGGGAGACAGGTAGGCAGGAGCAGACTCTGTCCCTTTTCTTCCCTGTGAAGATGGGCTGGGTGCATCAGGGTAGTCACCCCCAGGACTTGGGGGGGCCTTGGCAGGAAGCGGCAGAACCAACTGGATTTGGTGGGGTGTCGAGGTGGGAGGAGGAGGTGCAGCTGACTCCAGGCTCCTCTGGCTTCAGAGATTCCACGGAGGGTAGGGCCTCTCCTGAGCAGGTGCAGGTGGGAGGACATGGGTGTGTTGGTGGAGGGGGTCCTGAAGGCCGTGTGGTCCCTGTTAAATTCCTGGTGCCACAGAGGTGCCTGCCTACCGGTGTGGAGAGCCTGGTGCTGGGGATGGCACCCAGAGCCTCGGGTAGGCCAGACAAGTGCTCTTGCAGATGGTCTTCAAAGCCATTCACCACAGGAGACAGGAAAAGAAGGGAGGGATGGACAGGAGGATCCTGGCCACCCTCCAGGGTGTGTCCTTGACCCTGAGCCCTTGGGGCCCCTTTGCCTCCACTTTGGTCCCAGTCCCTCTGTCCCTCTGGGTGCACACAGTAGGGCTTTGCCGCCCGTTTGTGGAATGTCTGTCCTCACTCTCGCTGGAGCCTGCTGGGCTCAGTCTTCCCACCTGGCCAGAGGCATCGTCCCCCAAAACCACAAGTGTGTCAGCCCAGCAGACACCATCCACACACCCACGATTGTGGCACTGCAGTAACACACTTGGCAGAGCCCCGCAGCCAGTGACGAGCTGCCCAGGGCTGGGGAGCGAGAGCGACGCTGCCCAGGCTGGCAGAGGCCCGGGGCTGGGGCTGGTTCTCGGGCAGCATCCCTGCCCCCATCCACTCACAGAGCTATGCACCCACGGTGCCACACGTCATTTTAGGCTGGAGCATGATGAACCAAGAACATGATTAGCAGCCTGTCCCCCGGCCTCGCTCCTGTAGTCCCCAGCAGATGTTCACCTTGACAGAGAAGTCCCCTCCTCTAGGGGGCTGGGGGCTCACTACTGTGTGTGTGAAAGAGCAGCAGCTGGGGAGGGCCAGGGGACAAGGACAGTACCAGATGCTATAACCTTCAGGAGCCTTCCATCCCAGTCACCCTGGCCTTCCGCTCCCGGGAGCCCCAGAGCCATGTAGGATCTGCCCCATTTGCAGTGAGGAGAGTGGTGGCCCAGGTCCCACAGGGGTCCAGCCTGGCCTGCAGGACGTGTAGCCCAGTCTGAGGCTGTGCGTGGTTGGCTCCGGGGTCGCCCTGTCAAAGCCCACGGGAAGGCAGGTGGGGAAGAGGAGGTTGAAGGTGGCCGTGCGTGCCTGGGTAGCGGGGCTGCAGTGGTCCCTGCCGGCCACAGGCTCCCTGCATCTCTTCCCCATAGCATCGCTGCTGTGAGGTTGCTGGATGGCTTCACCTTCGTCATCTATGAGTTCTGGGAGACAGAGGAGGAGTGGAAGAGGTGGGTACAGCTGTGTCCCCATGTGCAGGGCTGGCGAGGTAGACTGGCTGGTTCCATGGCCCAGAATGACTGGAGGGGGCATGGGAGGAGCAGTGTGCCCAGGTTCTCCCAACAAAAATGCCAGCCCAGCCTGCGTCCTAAACACAGGTGGAGGTTGCTTGGATGTGGGGAGCCTCCCCACAGGTGTTGGGCTCCTGAGCACAGATTCCAGGCAGACAAGCTCCGCCCGGCCCCTAGGGCTCATCATGGGGGTCCCTTTTGCCCCTGGATGCCCTGATCCCACACCCTCCTCTGGGAAGCCCTGTGGTTTTCCCTCAGCCCTTGTCTATCTCGCCCTGCTGAGGGCTGAGACCCTCCTATTGGACGTGTCACGGTGTCCGGGGCCTGACCTGGAGCAGGTAGCAGTGCAGGTGTGGTCAGCTGTTCCGTCCCTGTGCCTAGCCACCCACCAGTGCTTGCTGGCAGGTGGTGGTGGGATGGGGTTGGCGGCTCCCTCTGTGGCTGTAACCTGCTCAGAGCACATCCAGGGCAACTTGCTATCCTCCCTGGGTGGTGAGGGGAAATCCAGCAACACTCCTGAGGTTTCTGATTCGCCAGAGGCTACCCGGTCCCTCTAGAACTCAGACCAGCAGGAAGGACAGGTGTGGGTGGCTCTGCACCCCTGTCCTTCCTCCCTGGCATTCATGAACAATGAGACTGAGGACCTAGGGGTGCTTCTGTGAGCAGAGAGTGACAACAGGGGAGGACGATGGTCTCCTCCAGGGCCACACTTGGCTCAGTCTTGGGAACAAGGGCCTAAATCCCGCGCAGCTTTGGTATTATCTGTACAGGCAAATGTCAGTCCCATCCGACCCCTGGGGTGAACCGGGAGGTGGAAGTTCCTTGTTCCCAGGGCAGGCAGGCCCCACCAGGCCTGGGGGTATGGGCCTCGCTCTAGAGTGAACACCCAGGCAAGACCAGCAGCTGGCGTCTGGCCTTATGCTCTGCCCTTCAGCTGAGTTCCCATCCCAGGCAGGGCTGGGCCTGGCGCTGGGCCCACACCGGGCGCCCCTCCTGAGCCCCTGACTAACCGGCTCCCCTGCTCACAGGCACCTGCAGAGCCCCGTGTGCAAGGCATTCCGGCATGTCAAGGTGGACACCCTGAGCCAGCCCGAGGCCCTCTCCCGGATCTCAGTGCCAGGTAGAGGGACAAGGGCCAGCACTGGGGAGGGGCGCCCAGCTCACAAGTTCCACCTGAGGCGGCTGTCTAGGCAGACCTGAGGGTAGCCTGCCAGGTGGCGCCAGCTGAGGCGGCCCCGGTCCTGTAGTGACTCTGCCTACCTCCCTGTCCAGAAGCAGAGTCCAGAGGCCCACCGCACAGCCGTGCTAGGCAGCAGTCGGGAGGAGAGCTCAGGAGAGGGCCAGGCCCACGCCCCAACAGCCACGGAACAGAGGGTCAGGCCAGGACTCAGAGTAGGCAAGGCTGGGTGTCGGGGGCACGCCCGGCACACAGTGGGGCTACACAAGAGAAGCCCAGAAAGTGCAGCGCCCCCCGCAGCAGGCCCCTCTGAGGATCTCACCTGAGGTGGGTGAGCCCCACTTGCGTGGCCAGCAAGCACCTCCATGGCTTTGCCAGCTCTGCTGTCAAGGCCACCCACCGCTGCCACCCTCATGCTGACAGCCTGCCCCTCTGCAGGCCTGACCCAGTACAGCTGGCACAGGACGAGTGAGGCACGTGCCCGAAGGCACTGCTGCTGCCCTGCAGCAGGAAGGGAAGCAGATGTCCGAGGGCCGGGGCACCTCGCCTGCCCTCCTTCCCTGCCAGCTGCACCCTCCTCAGAACATGAGGGGAGGGGTGTGTGCTCCCACCGCCCCACCGACTCTCCTCTCTCTTCTAGCTGCTTGGTGCACTGTGGGCCGAGACTGACCACCACTGAGGTCCATGGAGGCTGCCACCAGCTCCCCCTGGTCCAGGACCCCCCTTTTCTAGAAACTTTGGTACACAGTCTTTCCAGTCTACTTCCAAACAAGAATGTATTTCCTCTGTGGTTTGAAGTGGACGAGGACCCCTGCCCTGGGCGCCTCCCCTGCCCCCACCCAAGCTGGCAGAGCACCTGTGCTCTGGGGTCCTGCCGAGGCTTCTGGGGCGGGCATCCCACTGTCCTTCCTGCCCCCCACCCATGGCCTCGCAAACCTAGCCCGCTGCGACCCCCACTCCTAGCTCAGCAGGACTCACCGGACAGGCCCTCCTCAACACTCCTCTCCCTGGTAGGAGCTGTGACCTGTAGTTCCCAACCTAGGCCTGGGCCAAGCCCAGGAGTGGCAGTAGTGCCCATGTAACAGTGCCACGCTAGGCACCAAATAAACCCTAGCTGGGACAACTGTGTGCTGTGTTTCTGTCCCCCCTCTCCCTGAGTGACAGCTGGCCACCCTGGGCAGCATGGATCCAGGATGACCCATTTGCCACAGACCTTAGCAGAGACTCCCAGCCTCTGCGTCCTGTCTGCAGCACAGAGGGGGTGACTGCCCTGCAGGGAGGCATTTGATACGCGAGCTCCTGCCTGTGAGGTGGTCAGGGTCCCAGGACCACCCTCAGCTCCAGGAGCTCAGCAGAGGGACTCACTGAAGCTTCTGGAGTCACTTATGACTCAGGGCAGCACAAGGACCAGCAGACAGGCCCAGGCGGAGTGCCGGTCCACAGGGACCCCACCCTGGGTCGCTTAGCACAGACCCCAGGTGGCCCAGGTAAACAGACACATCTGCAGGACAGCTGGGGGTGTGGAGCTGGCCCAATGGTGGGGAGGCGAGACCAAGGCTCCCCAGAGCTCGGGCTGTGGCGAGTCCTTGAAGTTGGTTGGCCAAGTCCTCTTCTGGAAGCTTTGCAACTTCTGCCCTGGTTAGAGCAAAGACTGTCACGCAGGTCTCAAGGGACAAGGGAGAGGAGAGGGCAGCAGGGCCCCTGTGGGACAGTGGGGAGGCTGGGGCCAGGGTGCAGCAGGCTGCTGCCCGGAAGCAGCCCCAGGGACATGCCTCTCCCCACGCCTGCTCAGGCCACCTGGGAGGACGGTCCCTGCACCTCGCCCCCTTGGCACACCACGCTGCCCTCCTTGCCATGCCTGATGCCCACTGCCCCACACAGCCAGACGGCAGGCATGTGGGAGGGTGAGGGGGGCTTGAGGCCCACTGCCCCTGAGGCGCGTGTGGCACCAGCCCCCAAGCCTGCACCCCTGCAGGGCTGGGACCTGTGGTGGCCGCCAACACAGCTGCTCTACCTTCGGGGAGATGCCAGGAGAGCATCTGGTCAGCTCAGCCTTTAGGAAGGGGCGCTGAGGCTCTGCAGGCACAACAGGAGCCCCAAGCCCCTGCATGCACCTCGCGGGCTGCCCGGGCCCTCCCAAGGCGCCGCAGCGCTGAGCACTACCAGGCTTCGGGGGCCCCTCACGGGCGGGCAGGAGCGGGCTGAGGACACATGTCAACCCTAAAAGGTGTAACGGCCCCACTCAATCACACTCAGAGCCACACACAGAACCAAGCTCCCTCGTGCTCACAGCGCCATTCTCGGCAGGGCAACAGACACAGAGGGCAAGTAACTCGCCAGAGGTCACACAGCACACCAGCAGCTAGGTTGGATTCTACCCAGAGCCACATGCCCGCAACCCTGTGTCCACCTACTAAGCACTCCTTGCAGCAGCTGGTGGGGGCAGGGGGAAAGCCCCTTAATGTCCGAATTAGTTTCCTCAAAAAGTTAAAGGCAGAATCGCCACACGGTCCAGCAGGTCTATTTCTGGACATACACTCTACCCAAAAGACTTGGAAAAAAGGCACTCAAACAAGTGCTCCGCACCAGCGTCCACAGCAGCACTGGTCATAGCAGCCAAAAGGCGGAAACAACTCAAATGTCCATCAACCAACCAACAGATAGCAGAACGTGGGGCAGCCAGACGCAGCTTATCTCAACCAGCCGGCCCTGCATGTCCACAGGCTGCGTGTCCAGACTGGCCGACCGTGGGCAGGGCGTTCTGCGGGTGCTGCCGGGTGCAAGGCCATCAGGCCTGACGGCTGCACCTGTCCTGCGCACGTGCAGACCTTCTCTGTCGTTCTGCGTAACAGCTGCCTACGTCGAGATAATCTGCAGCAGTGTGACTGGCAGCAACGCGGGGCGGCTCCACAGTGGCGCGCTTGCCTGGCCGGGGCAGGGCCCTGGCTCCCCCTGCAGCAGCACGAGCTAAGCACACAGAGGACGTGCCTCACGCGCCACTGTGCTGGAGACTCGGGCCCAGGCCCTGGAGCCCTCGCTGGCTAGTGCAGAGGGAGGACCACACCTGGTCACGAGGGAGTGACGGGCTGCAGAGCGGGGAGAGCTGCCCCTGCCGAGAGCCAGAACCCGCAGACCCAGGCAGGGCGCAGGCGCGGCTGGGTGTAGCTAAGGAGGGTGGTGCTGGGTGCAACCAACACCCCAGGTTGTCACCACGAGCTGTTGATCTTACGTCACATGAATTTCACTGTTTTTCACCATCCCCACCGACTCACCTGCACAGAGCACCCCGCCGCCCCAAGGGCCCAACTCCACGCCGCTGTCCACGGGAGGCCTCAGAGGTGGCCCTGCGTGGCAGGACTCCTGTGTGCCCGAGCTCATGGAGCGTTTCCCCAGGCACTCACTGCCCATGCAGCCTCGGTGTGTGGAGCAGGGTGCAGTGTGTCACTTGGCCCTGCTGGTAGAGGTGACTTGAGGCACCCAAGCACAGTTGTCACCATTGACCAGGAGCTGTGACGGGCCAGGCTCCGTGCTGAGGGCTTGCAAGTGACCCTCTGCTCATCTTCACGTGGCCCTGGGGGTAGGGGCTGTCCTTGACCTTGTGTTAGAAGGTGAGAGGATGGAAACACAGGGCCACAGCCAGGACCCTGAGGCCAGGAGTAGACTGAGGGAGGCTCCCTGCGTCAGTGGCCTGAGGCAGACACTGCTCAGACAGGGCACAGGCTTTACCAGGCCACATAGCCTGTTGGTGACCCAGAGTCAGCCTGGATCCTCCTGGCCCAGAACCCACACCCACACCCACACCCTCCACAGCCCTCTGGGCTCTGGGGACATGGCTTGCCTCCCTGTGTCTGGCTGCACAGACTCTGAGGCACCACTTGGTGTTTAAGTAGGATAGTCCAAAAGGCCATCTGCACCTTCCTTCCCAGGTCAAATGGCTGCAGGGCCTTCAGCCTGCATGCCTCTGCTGGCAGTGGCCGTCCCTGTGCCGCGTTGGCTAACATGTGGCTCACATCCGAACCTGCCACAGCACTGGCTGGAAGCCATCGCCCCAGTGGCAGTGTGGTCACCTCTGAAGCCCTTGCCCTCTCCTCCTCTTGCATTTAGCGCCAGCCCACGTGCTCCCATGTCACTGAGCTTGGGCAGCCCTCGAATCCTCCCATGTTCCTTTTCCTGTTGTTGCTAGGAAACTCAGCGTTCCGCTGCCGCTCTCAACCTGTTTTCTGGAAGAGAGGCTGACTTTCTTGGGCCCATTGCTAGGGAGACACCCAGCCGCTCCAGACAGCACCACCTTCCAGCCTCACAGTGAGCATGCGGGAAACCTGAGCCAGCTCCCTCCTGCCAGCAGGGAGACGATGTTGGAGAAGTTCCTACATTTCCAACAGCTCTGAGACAGCAAATGCCGGAGCCAGGGTTCCAAACCAAGCTCAAGTTCAAAGCCAGTCACAGCTCCCAGTATGGCAGGGCCCTTCCTGCACACCGCCTGTGCTGTTCGTGGACTCCCTGAACAGTCCCGACACGGCCCCAGCCTTCTGGCCAGTGCAGCAAAGCCCTCGAGTAGCAGAAGGGGGTCAACAGACTCCCCCCTCAGCCCACCTCGCGATGACAGCACCCACTAACGCACTCTGCCCGTTGTGTCCTGGCCACTGAGCCCTAGCCTGGGAGGAACCTGCGGCCACTGGACACAGGGTGGGCTAGTCATTATGGCATTGGTACAGGGGATGGGGAGAGGGGTCCTGTGTCCCCTCACAGGGTCCAGAGCCTTGCCTACAGTCACAGACCCCTCCATAAGCAGCCTCCTCTGAAGCAGCCTGGCAGGGGCGCCAGCCCTGTCCCCAGGGCTGTGCACACTGTGCCCTCCCCCACCCCAATCCCCAGGGCTGTGCACTGTACCCCCTCCTGCAGTTACTCCTGAGCAAGGAGCATGGGGTAGAGGACAGGAAGTAGACGGGGAGCTCAACCAAGGTCAGTTCTGACTCAGCACTGCAGCTTGCAAGACATTGGCCTTCCCAAGGCTCAGCTGCCCCCTGTGTAGTGGACATTTCTGAAACGCTGTGCTCCACTGAGGAGCGCCCCCCACCAGGACCGCGTTCTGCCTGGGTCGACCACACATGTCCAGGCGGGCAGACCTGGAGACCACGAGGCGACGCAGCTGCTGATGGCGTGGGGCTCTCCCTGCAGGAGGGACTCTGAATACACCAAGTGCCTGGACTGTGCAATTCAGAGGGCAGCTGCACAGTGTGTGAACTGCAGTGCAGGTTTTAGACTGTGCATGTGGACAGGCTGGCCCGAACGGATGGCCCTGTCACCATCGACCACACTCGGCCACAGACACCATGCGAGACTTACTTGGCAAGGGCACAGCCCGCTGTCTGGCTCGCCGCCCACCCAGGGGAAAGCGTCCTTCCAAGGAAGACCCTCTGTCCCTGTCTCTACAGCAGGCTGACTCCTGCCAGGGCCAGGCTAGGGGTAAGTGTGGGGTCAGGGTGGGGACAGTGGGGAGCTGCAGGGTGATCGGCCTGCTGGGCTTCTGGGCTCTCCAAGCACAGCAAGTGGTAGGGAGGGTGCTCTCCTGGGATCCACGCTGCGGTGTGGCCTGTGCACGGCTGTGCGCCCACCCTGGGTGGACACCCCCTGCACACCTTCTGGTCCAGGCCCTGGCTGGAGGATTCAAGTCCACCACTGCCCCCAAGGGAGGCCCCCAAGTCTCCTCCAGGGCTCCAGCTGTCCTCACCTGATGTCTTTGATCACAACACCAAAGCCTCAGCTCCCAGCCCCGTATCCTGGACTCACTCGTGTCCTGAGCAAGGTCAGCTGAAGTCCTAACCCAGACCTCACCAGCGCGACCTTATTTGGAGACTGGAGCCTGACACATCCTAACTGAGTAACTGAGGTGAGATTCAGATGAGGGCATAGTAAATGAGGGTGGGCCCTAACTGAAGGGCTGGTGTCCTTGTAAGAAGGGAATTTGGACACACGCTCAGGGGAGGCAGCCAGGTGAAGATGGAAGCAGAGACCGAGGGACATCGCAGGCCAGGGATCACGGAGGAGCACCGACAGCCGCCAACGGCAAGCGGAGCGAGGAGCCTCCCCAGGGCTTAGGAGCACGGGCTGCCACACCTCCACTGCGACCCCTGGCCTCCAGCCTGCGAGCGACACGCTTCTGTTGCTTTGAGTCATGGTGTGTGGTGAGCTGTTCCAGCAGCTGCCAGAACCTAAGGCAGTCCTTCCTCACCATCATACTGAGATCAGAAGGAGCAGAAGCCCGGAAGGCGGAAGCTGTCCATTTCCCCAGCATCTTCATGATGAAAACCGCATCGGTCTCAGGGATGAACATGGGAGATGCACAGGTCACCTGTGGGGGCCGCTCAGAGCAGCTCCAGGACAGCTGTCACTGTGCTCTGCCCAAAGATGAAGGTGCCGAGCAGCACGGAGAGCACACCCCAGACCTCCAAGCAGCACCTGCCAATTCAACACCCCAATCAGCACCCGGCCAGCACCCGTGAGCAAGGCAGGCCTGGAGACATGCTGCGTGAACCCCAGGGGTCACTGGTTTTGAGAAAATTCCTTTTTCTCCTTTACGTGAGGGGATGGGTTTCTGAGCCAACTTTGGGAAATAAAGTACCTAGGCATTCTTAAAACCTCCTCATTCCATCTTAGTTCATAATCTTGCTCCTCTATATTTTATCAAAGAAAAATAAACTATGGGGTGGGGGGGTTGTTTCAAACTCCCTCCTTCTTGTCTGCTGAAGCCCCCCAAAATGAGGGACGAGATGAAAGCTGTAGGTCACAGTCACACACACACTGGGGAGGAAGACAGTGAAGGTGTGGGGCTGGAACTGGCAGGCGCCAAGGCCACATTCGTGAGCTTTCCAATATAACCAGGGTGCATTCATGGAGGTGGGAGCAAGAAGAGATCCCCACCGACAGCAGGGCAGCCAGAGATGCTTCTGGCCCGTCGGCAGAGGCCAGGAGGACCCAGGGGCCAGGAAGGGCATCTCTGGTGAGCAGCACATCAGAGCAGCTGCTTAGCGCCACCCGTGCCCACGGTAGGGGTATGGCAGGCGTGACCCCAGCTGCAACACCCCTCAAAGCCACTCAGAGGGCTCAGGAGGACCGAGAGCAGGCTTAGGAAGAAAACAGTCTTGAAAGCTCTTCAGTAAAAACTGTGATGAGCTCGGATCATGGGACAAAGCCCAAGAGCAAGATTCCAAAGAGCATGCCTGGGGACATGCCATTGTAGTGCCCAACAGCCAGGGTCAGCTTGGAGCCCAGGTGGGAGGAAGCTATGCTGAGCCTGCTCTTTTGGAGAAACTAAGCTTGGGCTCAGTGAGGCAGGGAGGGGAGACAGGTGCAGGCCCATGGCTGGGCCACATCAGGGCTGCTGTAACTTAAGAGGGTCTGAAGTGGGCTGAGTCCCCAACCTCATGTCCACTTGGCACCTGTGAGTGTGACCTATTTGGAAACAGGTTTTTGCAGAAGTAACTGCATGAAGGATCTGTGAGGAGGTCATCCTGGATTTAGGGTGTGCCCTAATCCACTGACAGGTGTCCTTCTAAGAGAAGGGTAATGGGGGACTCAAGACCCAGAGATGGAGACAGATGACCACGTGAGGATGGAGCAGACACTGGGGTGCAGCAGCCACAAGCCAAGGACACTGTGGTAACCAAGAGCTGGCAGAGGGGTAGCCTGCACCTGAGCCTAGTCTCCTAGCCCCCAGGGCTGGAAGAGGGAGCTTCTCCCCAGGGTGTGAACATCTGCTCTGGTGGCCCTAGGGAGCTAGGGCAGCATCTCACTACCTGCCTCGGCCTTGTCTTTGCATCTGTGGAATGGGAACAAGAGGATGGGCAGGAGTGGGCCAGGCCAGCCCCCACTCTGTCCCACTAGCTTCACCTGGATGGTGGAGGCTCCCCAGAAAGGCAGGGCATAGAGCACGACAGGGCCTAGCGACCTCAGCAAGACCTGCCACTCTGGTGAAGGAGCACATAGGCCCGGGTCCAGCCTGCCTCCGCGTCTCCCGATTCCAGCAGCAGGCAGCCTGTCCTGCCCTCAGTCTAGCCTAGTGGCCAGCGACAGAGTAGATGTGTGCAGGCCAAGCACTGCTGGCCACAGCTGGTCTGGCTCAGATGTCCTCTTACCACGTCAAGGCCCTGCCCCTGCGGCCTGTGTTCCTCATCCAAGGAAGAGGATGGACAGAAGGACTCGTGCTCCTGGTCCATGGGCACACCCCAGCCACCACCCTTGTCTTGAGGACACTCACTTGACTCTCGGTCCGACGGGCTCCATGTCCACGGCACAGATGAGGCACAGACCTGCAAAGAGACACGGTCAGCCCGTTCTTCCTTACCGACCCAAGAGGATCCGCAAGGACTTTACCACAGATGGCCCACAGGACAGTCCCTCCTGGCCAGGTGGCACAGCATGGAGACCCAGGGCTCAGCTTGGAGTCAGGCGGGTGGGGGAATCCCAGCTCAGCACCCCTCTCACGCCTTGGCCAGAGGTGACAGTGGCCTCTGGAGCCTCAGTCTCACAGGGTTAGTGACAACACCCTCCATGGCTGGCAGTGTGGTATGGTGCAGACGTGGCGGGCACCTGGGAAGCGCCCAGCAGCTGGCAGACAGCTGCTTTCCCTTTGTCTATTTGGACATACTTGGAAATGGCTCTGGAGGGCTCAGCATAGGCCTCTCTGCCCAAAGCTCCCGTGGAGTCCCCACCATCCCAACCTGCCCAGTGGCCCTTTCCCGCATGGCAAGGGCTAGAACCTGAAGGTGATGGCAATCGTGTGAGAGCCGAGCGGGAACACAGCAGTCCAGACAGGACATAAGGGCGTGTGGCTGGAAAAGCCCCCCAAGACCGAGTGAGCCTCCTCTTCCACCCTCGTCCACAGGGGAGCAGGCCCACGGGAGGTTACCACGTCACCACAGCAAAGACACCCCTGAGCTTAACACACCACAGAAAGCCCATTCTTCCCGCTCTGAGTATCCACAGCCTCTTTGACACTCGGCTTCTCCCTGGCCCTCCATCCTGACGTCTGTCCCCCCAAGGCTGCTGATGCACCCTCACTGCCCTCCTACCTGGCCCGAATGGAACTTCACTTCCCGTTGTGTTTGGAGGAGACCTTAAAAACCCCATGTGTCTCTGTAGGTCCACCCAGGGGCTCGGCCTCCTTATTTGATATGGCAGCCGGGTTGGGACATTGAGGATGTCTGGCTACAGGCTCCCCAAGTTCACCATCTGCTCAGCGTGGCTCCTCTCCAAGCCTGCACCCGCCTCTGCTGACCAGGGTCGCTGTCTGGCACCAGTTGTGCCCTCCAGGGCTCCCCCAGCCCTGAAGCACCCCTGCCCAGTCCTGGCTGGGTTCCCCTCGGGAAGAACGCCCCTGTGTTTGGGCTGGAACTGCATGCCACCCCAACACTGGGAGCCTTCTCGAGAAGCCTCCACCTCAGGAAATGGAGTGTGCCTCCAGCTCTGGGGCAGGCTGGGGACTTGCCCTCCTGCTTTTGCACCCAGAGCCATGTGACTTTCACATGCAATTAAAAAATTGAGCCACATTCTGCAGCAAGAGGGAGCAGCGGCAGGGTGGACAAAGCTGCAGGGGGGACTCGGCCCTGCCACACTCTGGCTGAGCCTCCGGGGGCACTGGGCCTCCTGGGGCTATAGGCCTCGGTCTCCTCATCCGTGGGCTCTTGAGCTGCTAAACCATGGGCAGGTGTGCAAGGCGCCTGCCTGGGGCCTGCATCCTGCCCACTTGGGCTCCCACCTGCCAGAACCTCGAGTCCCTGCAGAGCTGGGCCAGCACAAGCGGGGGCAAGCCTGGTGGTGGCCACTTACCTGGGAAGATGAAGATGAAGAAGGAGCTGATGCCTCCGATGATGCCAATGACCTCGCTGAGGTCGGGCAGGAAGAGGGCCATGGCCAGTGTCACGGTGACCCATAGGATGGTCAATGGTACCCGAACCCACGGCCCCGTGGGGTCAGCCAGCACCAGAGGCCCCCGCATCCCTCTGCAGCTCCTTGTCCAGAAATCCTGCATCACGGACCTGGAGACCATGCCAACCCAGACACACGGCACTCCAGGGGCCCCAGCCAGGGCCAGGCACTGCCAGTCCCGAAGTCCTCCTCAGGCTCCCCCTGTTCTGCCCCCAGTTGCTTACACCCAGGGGACTCCCAACCCTCAGGGACTCTGCCTCCACCAGACGGGCTGCCAACAGAGTGTGGCAGGGTGGAGGGTCCAGCACTCGTGGCTGAGGCCCAGTGCTGGCTGACACTTGCTGGGCAACTTTGGGTAAACTACCTAAGCTCTCTATGCCTACGGTTCCTCTTCTCCCCCTGAGGCAACAGCAGCCCAGCAGCAGGCACAGGCTGCACATGCTGAGCCCCGCCCACTAATTGCTGCTCTGCCCTGGCCAAGGCTCACCTCCCCAGGAAGAGCACAATGGGGTAGACAGTCACGATGGAGATGGCGAAGAGAACCCGGGCAACGATGATGGCCACATCATCGCCCGGGTAGGACATCAGGATGTCAGCAGAAACTCCAGTCCTGAACGTCAGGAAGCCGTAAGCCCCTGCAGCGGGAAGCACGGAATCCAGGACACTCCAGATGGAAGAGGCCAGCCTCCCCAACACGCAGTGTCCACAGGTTTTCCCCCGGAGCTGATGGAAGGTTCCAGAAGGGCTCCCCATCCTGCCATTCTCCAAGGCCATCCTGCCCGCCCCAGCCTGCGCATGATGCCCCCTGGGTCACACTCCTCCTTGCTGCTCATCTTACTGTTTGCTCATAGCTGGCGCCTGGGGCCAGTGCAGAGCGAACAGAGACTGGAAGCACAGTGCTTGCAAAGCAGACCCAGCTCCGGGCAGCCCGCTCCTCCGACAGCTAAGGAGCAGCTGGCAGCATGCCCTGCTACTTATGGTGGCACTGGGACCTGAGGACAATGCCCTGGCCTCCGTGACCGGGGTCACACCGTGCCCTGAGATGCCACCCTCTGGTGGAGAGCTGAGGCCTCCTGGCTTTCTTCAGGGCCCTTTCTGAGAGGTCCTGTGATTCTGCCAGCTCTGGGCTTGTCTGAAGCTGACGATGACGGAGGCGTGGTCCTCTGACCCAGTGCTACAGACTGACAAGCCCTCCCCTGCTGAGGGAAATTTCCCCACTTTTCTTGGGTGACCTCAGGAGTCCAAGGTTTGCCTGACAGATCTGCTGCAGCCCAAAGCCTTACTAAATCAGAGGCTCCAACAGGTGGATTAAAAAGCCACCAGGCTGGAAAGTGGCCGGCCAAAGACATCCCTGGCCCCACTCCAGACCTGGCTCTGTGACCTCAGGCATGTCACAACCCCTTTTATAAACCACGCATTTGAGGACTGCATCACTGCAGATCCACTGCCTGCCTTGCGGAGTTTATAAGCACCCGAGACTGTCACCCTACCCCAGTGTCTTGCAAACTACCCCAGATGTGGTGTCATGAGAGCTGCATTGCTGTTGTCTCCAATAGCAGGAGGGGCACCGGCATAAGAGCAGGGGCTTTGGAGACATCAGAGCGCGACTCTCAGCTTTGCACGTCCAGTTGTGAGACCCTGGACAAGCCCCGGAAGTTCCCTGGGCTTCAGTGTTTATTCATCTATGAATGGGGCCTTTTCCTGTGGAACACTAGGGACACCACCAGTAAAGACACTCAGAAAGCAAACCACGGAGCCAGCACACGGCGGGCTCTCTGGAAGCACGGCTGAGGCTCCCCTTCTCTCTGCCACTCCCTGCAACCCTGGGCACCCCGCAGGACCTACCTGTCAGTGAGTAGATGAGGCAGCAGACCAGCAGGGACAGTGCGGAGACCAGGGCCCAGTGGGAGAGGCTCCGGCTGTGCATGCTGCAGTAGATGGACACAGCAGCTTCGTGACACTGGAGGGCAGAAATGTGGTCAGCAAGACTCAGGCCAGCGGTGTCAGAACCACCTGAGCGACTGGGAATACTCTGTCTCAAAGGGACACCCCGTGTGTCCAGCATTAGCAGAGGCATAGGCAGATTGTGGGAGATTCACAGGGAAGATTGCTTGGCTCCAAAAAAGATGGAGCCCAGCTCTCTACCCGGTTCCTGCAGACTTGCAGGCGCGCCACCATGGTAGCACAAGAAGCAAGTGGGGGAATGGGTGGGGTTCCCGACTTCGGGGCTCCTGACTACAGGGTGGGAGGAGTCTCTTGGTGGGGCTGCCCTGTAGCATTTTGTGTAGCACCCCCAGCTGTAACCCCGTAGAGGCCCCCATCTGTGACAACCCAAAACATCTCCAGGCATGGCCAAATGTCTTCCAGGAGCATCTCCACCCACCAGGACCCCCAGCTCTAGGGTGACAGAAGGCAGAACAGTGGTTCAGGTGGGGTAGGTGCCGCTGGCAAGAAACGATGGCGAGGGGCCTCCTGGGGGCTGACACCGTCACTCAGGAGCACACAAACTTAAAACCTACAATATGTCACATTTGGTAGAATTCACCACATAAACCATGCAGGGATGCCAGGAGCCCCCAGGGTTGGGTGCCACTCTCGGGCAGACATGCACCAGCACGGCAGAGCAGTCAGGGTGGACCGTCGCTGCCTCCATCCCCGCCCCACACCATGCTCCAGGCGCCTAGGTGCCAGGACAGGTTCCCATCACCAGGTTCCTTGCTGCCTCCCCACTGGCCACTCACTGAGCACGGCCACCTGGGTCCCTCTGCGCCCGACCTGCCCACCAGCCCTACTCACCCTGCGTGGAGCCAGCATCCCCCCTCACACGCTGACACACACTTCTTTGGGTCTGCGTGTTCAGAGCTGCCAGCTGCGCCATTGTGACCAGGCCACCTTGCTGACCTGGCGTGGCTGCCGACCACACCATGGTTGACCACCATGTCCCAACTTCCCTGGCAGCCACCTGTGTCCCTCCCCTACCCCAGGCTCTGTATCACTCAGGCGCTGAGGATACAGTGTCAGCAAGCTCACCACAGTGTCCCCTCTTGGGGCTCACCTCTCAGAGGCGGGGGCAGCATGCTGGCCTCATCCCTCCTGGCCCCACCTGGGCGAGTCTTGATGCGCCTGCCCAGACACATCTCCCTTGGGACAGCTATGTGCCCACTTTCTCTGGGGGCCTCCCTGAACCCCAGAAACCCAGGGCCACAGGCCAGCAGAGCCCCAGACCCTCAGCCACTGGCGGCGGATTCTGGATGAGCCCGCACCTCCTCCGTGCTGGGGCACTTCTGGGATGCACGCTTCCCAGGATGGCCCGGGTGCTCCTCCACATGTCACCCTCCTGTTCACAACAGACACCAGTGTCCCCCACCCCATCCCAGGCTGTGTTTTCAAGGACCCTTGGTGGGGGGGATCCCAGAGCAGCCGCTCTGTACACAGAGGCGCCGCTGGGCCCAATGTGGAGTGAAGGCCTCGGGGTGCTGCACGCATCCAGGAAGACTTCCCTGTGCTTCTGTGTAGGGGCTTCTATCCGTTGATGGCAGGTGACAAAGGGGCCCCCAGGGCGGGCTGCTCTGCAGGGCAGTAGCGGGGCGCTGGTGCATGCAGGCTTACCGGCTGTTCCGTGACAGGCCGAGCAGAGGCGGGGGACACCAGACACAGAGACTGTGGCTGTCTGTCTGATGGGACGCTACTGGGCCATAACGAGAAAGGGGACAGACACACGCCAGGTGGATGGACCTGAAGACGGGATGTGGAGGGAAGGAGCCAGGCACACAGGCCACGTCATTGGCCCCATGGGTATGAAATGCCCACGAGGGGAAATCCACAGAGACAGAGGGTCAGAGGTCAGCGGAGGCTGGGGAGAGGGAGGCAGAGCAGCCGCTGACGGACAGGGGGCTCTTTCAGGGCTGATGAACATGTTCTGAAATTGATGGTGGTGGCAGCTACAGGACTGTGACTACATCGAATTGGACACTTCGGTGGGTCATACGGTAAGTGAACGGCACCTCAATAAGATGTATAAAACCAACTGGAAATCCCAGCGTGGCCACAGCGGCTGGCATGACCCGGCAGCCCCTCTGCTCTGAGGCCCCACAGGAGTCTGCACAGGCCGTGGGGGAGGGGCTGCCCATTGCTGACTGTGCTTCAGGGAGGGGTGGCGCTTTGAATGAGGTCCGCAGGTCCACCTGCCCCTCGCTGAGCTGCCGGCCTCCACCATCTCCTACCCTCCCCACCTCTGGCCCAGTCCTGCCCCCACACATCACGTAGCCCAGCACCCGGTGTCCTTGGAAACCAGAGCCCGTCTGGTTGCTAGGAGAGCTGAGCGAGCCAAGACAAAGGTGAAGCCCAGAGCATCTGGATGGTGGCCAGGGCCACACACCCACCATGTGGCTGGGGCCAAGAGGGGGCAGCCGCATAGACCAGTCCACGCTGTGCGTCTCGCAAGACATTGGGTGTGAGAAATCCACCTGAGCTGCTTACTGAACCCCAGAAGTGACATTGAGTCATTTATAAGGAAGAGAAACAGAAGTATTTCAGATTTTTCCAAAATACTTCTAAAGAAAAAAAGAAGGCAAGATGACACAAAAGAAATGGGCTGTTGGAGACGGGGAAGGGGAAATTCAAGGCTGAAAGCTCAGACTGCGTCAGCCCTTGAGAGCTCGCTTTTACTTTGGCAGAGTTCTGTGGTTGGCGGTGGCATCGGTGGTAGGTAGGTGGTTGTTTTGAGAAAATGGAGGCAAAGCTTCCCTAAAGGAAATCATGAAAAGGTGGTGCCAGATGCCAGGAGAGTGGGGAAGCCCTAGTTCCACAAAGGCAGGTGTGGCCCAGGCCCACTCCGGGCCCCGCCCACTGCCCTCCCAGGCCTGTATGGGAGGCTCCACCTGGCAGGCCATCCTGCACCTGGCTGCCCCGCATCCTTCCAGAGTCCTGCCCCCCTGCACCAGCAGGAGTCACTGCCCCTGCTGCTGCTGGGATTCCACACCAGCTGTCCTCACTCCTGTGACATTCTGCTAGGTATCCTGTCTGTCTGCCCTCCAGCTGGTGAGCCTCGTGAGACAGGGTCTTTCTCGCCAGACTCCTGGGACACAATCCACCTGCAGGTGTCCAGGTATCCTGGAGCACAGCCCCAGGCCTGCCTGCATGGCGACAGTCTGTCAATGTCCTGCCGAGGGGGTACAGGCTCCAGGTCCCCACGCTCTAGTGCAAACCCAGTACACATGGAACTACTGCTGCCACTGATGGGGCTGGGTTCCCAAGTCAATGGCAATTCACAACCCCAGAAAGCCCTGATGCCAACCACGGGCAGTCTCTGGAAGACACCCACAGGCGGGTGCTGAGAGCCTGTGGCACCCTAGAACAAGTGCTCAGACTTCTCCTTGACAGAAGCAGGGAGCCTCCGAAAGGGCCACATTCTAAACTCACCTGAAAACCGAAGCAGATGGTGGGGAAGACACTAAACACAGAGGTCCAGGAGGGGGGACTGTAAATGCACAAGAACAGGCATTTATTAAGAAAGTTAAACTCAAACAACCTGCAACTTCAGAGGAAGGATTTTAAACCACACCAGGGAACTCTGAGCACGGATACAAGATGTGTTCGCAACTGTGCCCATGACCAGGCTTTGGGGGATGAAAGAAGGTGCTTGTTAAATGCTGAGCTTTCTAAATAGGTCTTTGCCAACACTGGGTACCATGACATTCTCCAGGTGGGCAGGACTGGGGCAAGGCAGCTCTGGAAGCAGCTCCCGCCTTCCCTCTTCAGTCTGCCAGCTGCCAATGCAGTAGAGAGCAGGGGCAGAGGCAGCCTCCATCCCACACACCTCCAGTAGGGCAAGGATGGTGTGACCCCCTCCCAGTCCTAAGGGACAGAGGTGTGCACAGGTAGAATCTCCAGGTCAAGCCCTCTTAGGGCTCCCTAGCTTCCTTTGACAAGCACCAACTGGAGACACACAGCAGAGCGGGCAGTGAACAGCATCCCCTGCAGTCTAAGCACTTCCTGGACAATTACAGGCTCCAAAGAGGTTCATGTCCCCATCAGGAACCTGCACATGTGGTCCCTTACAGAGCAAAAGGAACTTGGCAGATGTGGTTAAGGGCCCCAAGATGGGAGCCCAACATAATTATGGGGTCCTGGAAACCAGAGAACCCTGCCTGGCTATGGTGGGAGGGAACAGTGACAATGGAAGATGGGTCAGAGACACAATGTGGCTGGCTTTGGAGGAGGAGGAAGGGGCCACAAGCCAAGGTGTGCACCAGCAGCTGGAGGCTGGCAAAAGCAAGGACTGGATTCTCCCCTGGTGCTCACACCTGACCTGCCCAGTGAGACTCATGCTAACTCTTGTCCTCCAGAACCGTGAAGAATACACTTGTGTTGGGTTAAACTAAGTGTGTGGCCACTTGTCTCAGCAGCCATAGGACACTCACACATCCTCCTAACTCACCACCCCTGGCCAGGTCTTCCTTGCTCCTCCTCCACTGACCTAGTGGCTGAGCACCAGAGGCTGAGCTCACACCTCATGCTTCAGGCCTCCAACGCCTCTCCAAGCCCCTCAGGCAGGACACAGCACCTCCTTCCTTCCAGCTACTCAAGCCAAGAGCTCGGTTCCCATCCACTCCTCCTCTCCCTGTCTACCTCTAATCCATCAGCCTCGAACAGCCATGTGATTTGCCATGTGATCTGCAGGGCCTGGTGCAGGGTGAACATGGTAGGCCCCTCGCCCAGCACAATCCAGAGGTTCCAGAGAGCAGAATGTCAGATTGAGCCTGGGCCCCCAGGAGCCACATGCCAGGAGCTGGCCCTGCCATGGGCAAGTGGGACACAACACATCCAGTGTCTGGCTGCACCTCCACTGGAAGCGCTGTGGTCTGGAGCGTTGGGACACGGTGGGCCCTCCGACCCGTCTCCTTGTTTCTGCCCGACTCTGGCAGACCACAACCAACCAGGTGATCCTTTTTAGGAGAAAATCGCGTCCCGTCCCTGCCATGCTCAGAACAGTGCAGTTCCACAGCCCACCCAGCGCAAACCACAGTCCTTGCTACAGCGCCGAGTCCTCACATGACACCCCGGGCCCACTCTCTGTCCTGCTCAGTGGCCCCCCGGGTTGGCCTCCTTACGGTTCCCTCTGCCCCAGCAACCTGACTACCAGGTTCTGCGGCACCTCCTGTGGGGACACATCTGCCGTGGCCAGGAGCCCCAGGCTAGTGTGGTCTTCAGCACCTGTGTGGCCCTGGGCCTGTAGCTGGTCATCCCTTATGATAGCTGTGACCTTTCTGAAGAGGGAAGGGGACTTTCCTTGGCCTTGTCATGCATCAGAAAAGCCAAGGACCTCACGGGAAGGTCCAGGGCTCTACGGCAAAGCCCAGAGGGCCCCTCGTCCAGGCTCCCCTGGCAGCCTCCCTCTGAAGGCCACGAAAATCTGTCCGCACAGACTCACCTCAGTGAAGGATGGGGCTCGTGCACGAGGCCTTGAGGCCAGAGGTAGTACTGCACCGTGATGACCAGGGCCAGGTAGCAGGCGGCCAAGGTGCCTAGGGTGCTGACAGAGACAGGGGAGTGTCAGGGGGCTGGCACTGGGCAATAGCCAGTGCAGGGGGCGCACACTGGCATCCAAACTCCTGCCCTACCCTGGCCAATGTGGTGGCACTCTCCACCTGAGCCTGCGTCCCCTCATCTATACAAGGGGCAGCAGCACGGGCCACTTGGGCCAAGAGGCCAGGCATGTGGACTTGTCACTGGTGTCCTTGGGGATAATAACTTGCCTCTCAAGTTATCGAAGGCCAGTCAGCTGCTTGGACATGGAACCCAGGTCAGGACATTATTGGGCTCAGCCACAGAAGTAGAGGAGACCTGTGGCTCAGCCATATGTGACACACAGACTCCATGGCCTGCCATGACTGTTGTTTCAGGGGCAGAAAGTCCACCACTGCTCGTGGGCAGAGAGGGAAAGGCATACAGCCAACTTGGGTGGAGACGCTGCCATGCTCGTTTCTTCAATCGTGTACCCAAAGCCTCGGGAGGAGAATCAAGAAAATGCTGTGCATCCCTCTGTGCCTGTGTGGCGGTGGGCATGCCAAGTCTGTGACAGTTCGAGAACAGCATGTGACATCCCCGTGAAATTCTTGCTGATTCGTAATTCCCACCAGGGGTTCGATCTCTCGCCCTTCTCCAAAGGGGGAAGCCGGGCCTGGTGGCTCCCCTCGCCCCTCCTAACACCAACATGCAACAAGAGGAGGCCCAGTTGGCAAGCTGCCCTGCCTGGAAGCGTCTGCAGCCCCCGTACCTTGTGTATTTCTGGACAGCGATGTCCCGTGGCATGGACAGGGGCAGGATAATCAGTATGGAGAGCACAGGCAGAGTGAAGCGCTGGGTGGCATACCACGGCTGCAGGTCACCAGGCAGGAGGGAGTCACACACTGGCAGAGACAAGGGCACGAGTGAGTCACTGTGCTCGGTGGCTGACTGGGGTCAGACTGGGACCTGTGGTGGACTTCTGACTGTGACTCCAGTGGAGAGCTGCTCTATGGCCTTGCCGCAGTACAACGGCAGCCCACACGCGGTGGCTTAGAACCACCATAACCAAGGTCACCAACCGGGAGAGTTAGGACAGAGCTGTGCCAGCCAGGGCTGCCTCATGTGAAGACCTGGGCGTTTTGGAGGGATGTCAAGCTGGTGGTAACTGCTCTGGAGGCCCCTGGCAGCCCATCTGCAGGACAGAGCTGTCCCAGAGCCTACCTGACTTGGGACCAGGGCACTCAGACCTCACCTGCCTCCAGGGGAAGGGGCACCAGAGAAGCTGGGGCTGCTGTTATTCTGCCACAGCTAGAGGGCTAACGTGGAGCGGATCTGAGGCAGGACAGGGGCAGGAGAGGATGTCCACTGGAACAGGAGGCTGGAAGCTAGGGGGTTCCTGCAGCTGGGGCGTCAGGGCAGGTGCTCTAGGCAATGTCTAGAAATGTCGCAAGGGTACACACGTGGGAGCTCACAGGTGGGTCGTGGGAAGGGTGCAGGCCCGCCCCCACCAGCTCCCCAGCTACCAGGAAACTCCAGTTCCAGTGTCAGGGTTATGCCAGACTCTTGCCAGACCTGCAGTTTCTAGGACATTTCTTAAGATCCTCAGCACCATTTACAGTGGTCATTTGTAACCAACTCAGTGACTCCCCAAGCACCCCAACCTCTACTTAGCTCCCCTTCCCAGGAGCTGGGGCTTGCCAAAGACAGACACATCCCCAAATACCTAACCAGAAACATGGGCGACACTCCACCCCAGTCAGAGCGGGTGGCTCGCATCCTACTCATGCCACAGTCACAGTGCTCCAATGGGGACCTTAACTCCTCAGCACAGCACTGTCACTCCACCACAGCGGAACTGGAGAGGAACTTCACTTGCCACTGGGACACGGGGCACGCTGTGACCACTCACCCACCAGCAGGGGCAGGGAGACCAAGTGCAGTGCTGTAAGAGTGTTTCCTAAGACATGGTGGCCTTAATTCCAAAATCCCATGGCCAGGGACCTTTCACACAGGGGTCAAAGGACAGAGAAAAACAAATGGCAAATGCTAGACTTAAGCCCAACCCTATCACTGATTACATTCCAATTAAGTCTAAACATTCCAATTAAAAGTCTTGAGATTGTCAAAATGACAGAAAAATGCAAGACCTGAGCAAATGCTGTCTATAAGAAATGCATTTTAAAATTCCAGGCCACCGTCAGGTTCAAAGTAAAAGAAGAGGAACCACATCTACTGCACACATCCTGACCTTAAGGGAGCTGCATGGCGCATCTACAGCAGAGAAGGTGGACTCACCCAGAGATAAAGCAGAGTGTTTCATAATGATAACAGAACGTCCCTAATCACAGAGCTTCAAAACCCACAAAGCAGAGATTGACAGAATTAAAGGGAGAAATAGACAAATCTGCAGTGCAGCTGGAAGTATAGATGGAATAACTAGAACAAAATAAAAAGATGAGTAAGGCTGCTGCAGACACCTAAACCAAGCTGCTGCCCACCTGGCTGGACACACAGTCAGCAGATGCAGAATACACATCCTCACAAGCACACAAAGTGCTTGCTGAGGCTGACCATGTGCTAGGCCACTGATCAAGTCTCAACAGGCCTCCAAAGCCTGATGCCTGGGGGTTAGCTCGGTGGTAGAGTGCTTGCTAGCTTGCCTAGTGGTTTGAACTCCAGCACTGTAAAAACAAACAAAAAAAGTTGAAATTACAACGTTCTCTGTCTACAATATAATTAAGGTAGAGACCAATATGGAATCTAAAAAACTTCCAAACAAATGGAAATGAAACAACACAATTCACACATCCCATCAGTCATAGAACAAATGACAGCAAGAACTAGGAAATATTCGGAATGGTCTGAAAGTGAAAGCAGAACATAGGGAGACTGGTAAGGTGCTGCCAAAGCAGTGCTTAGAGGACAAGTCTTAGCAGGGGACCCACGGCCAAGGGTAAGTGTCACTTAGCCATTTCAAAACTAAAAGCATCACTGGGCATCTCTCAGCAAGGATTTCTTGCAGTTGGCTCCATCTTTCCATCTGTGAAATGGGCTGTGTCCACTGGACATCCCACGTAGACACAGTCTCCCCCATTCAGTCCATGACCACTGTCCTACTGGCGATGATCAACTTGAGCCTCCCTGCCTCACACTGTTGGGAGCATGGGTGTGCAGTCCCTTGGGCTCTGCCCAGTATCTTGTGTCCCACTCACTCATCCATTGGATCCCACTGTGGGCTCTGTACCCTGGGCCACCCTGGCTGTGAGGGTACTTACATTTCTCCAGCTGGTCTCCAATTACCCTGAGAAAAGCCACAGAGATCATGAGCAGGTTGATGATGAAGCAGGCCTCACACAGTTTCCCGATGGTGGGGCCACAGAGCCCATGAACCACACCCTGGTAGGTGGCCTGGCCGCTGACAGAGGCCGCATAGCCCAGGATGACCAGCCCACTGATGAGGAAGACCAAGGAGACCTGCAAAGCAAGACTGTGGGACCATGCAGGCCCAGGTCAGCAGCCCCAGGGTCTTTCACAAAGCCTCTGCAGAGTCCAGGGCTGTGGACAACCTGCAGTGTCCATGGGCCTCCGACCTGAAGTCAGAGATGCAGAGCAGGTAGACTCCAACTGCCTCTCTGGCTCTGGCTCTACAAACCTGGGATTCTGACCCCAGCAGGACAGACGAGACAGCAGAAACTCAGAGAGTTTAAATCATCCCCCCAGATTGCCTGGGCGTGGGTGTGTGCAGCACAGTGGTCAGGAGCCCAGGAGGATCAGCAAGCCTGGGCGCAGAATCCAACACTGGATCGCCTGCTGTGTGGTGCCAGGCAGACCGTCAGCCCCCGCTGTTCCTTCTGTGATATGGGCATAGCACGCCCACCTCAGCACACCCAACCATGGCAGGTGACACGCCTGGCTCGGTGCCCTCTCAGGGAGAGGGCCCCAGAAGTAGTGACCCCCCTTCAGTTCTCCAGTCTCTGTGTCAAATGAAATATTTTCCCCACAGTTTACTATGAATGATTTCCAAACACACAAGAGAGTTAAAATAATTTTGCAGTGAACACCACAACCCACTCCCAGCTTGTGCCAAGAGCGGGCTCCTGTTCCAGGGTGCTGGTCTCTGCCTACCCAGCCAGGCCTCTACAGCTGGCAGCCTGCCCTATGGGATGCATCTGAAGCAAGCTGCTGGCATCTGTCCTTCCCGACACGGCTGCCCAGAGCTAATAAGTGCATTGTGGTCCCCGTCCTGCATGCAACTTACACAGAATCAAATGCAGAATCGAATCTTCAGTGTCACCGGAGTGGCACAGGAGGTGCACACGTACACCTGCTCCCTTCAATGCACCCTGCCCCACAGCCCTGGGACGGTCCGCAGGCCCCCTCCCTGCTGTCTGCATCCCTGCTCTGGCTTCCCCCACTGGACACAGCTCTGGTGAGAGTCCCCCATGTCATGTGCACTGCCAACCACCATCTATGCAGAGAATGGTCCGCTGTGTGCAGGGATGATGCCACTGCACACCTACAACTCAGTTTTTGCAGATATCAATAATGAAATGCAAGTCCATGGAAGAGTCTTGGGTCATGCTGTTAAGAGCCTCAGGTGAGGGGCTGGGGTTATGGAGCAGTGGTATCATGCTCGCCTAGCAGCGAGAGGCACTGGGTTCGATCCTCAGCACCACATAAAAATAAAATGTTCTGTCCACCTACAACTAAAAAAAAAAAATTTAAAAAAAAAGAGCCTCAGGTGAGGTCACCTGGATCATGCAGGTGGCCGCAAGTCC
This sequence comes from Geosciurus inauris, assembly GCA_004024805.1. Classification (NCBI taxonomy): domain Eukaryota; kingdom Metazoa; phylum Chordata; class Mammalia; order Rodentia; family Sciuridae; genus Geosciurus; species Geosciurus inauris. The sequence goes on from PVHX01006035.1 coordinate 61,724, forward strand.
AGTGCTGAGCATCCTTCCAGGAGAGAGAAGAGGCCCCAGGAAAAGCAGAAGGTGGAGTCTGCAGAGAGGTGGCCACAAGCTACAGGCCATGGGCCACCAGGGCCCAAAAGAGCGTGTGAAGGCAGTGGGCCCCTCTGATACCTTGATCCCAGACTCTGGCTTCCAGAACTGCGGGAAGATGGTCCTGGGGTATTAAGCACCCATTTGTGGTGTTTTGTTCCAGCCGCTGTGGGAACAGATTCTGGCAGCTGCACAGCATCTGCCTCTCCAGCACCTCCACGCTTAGCCCCATGAGGACCACACTGTGTCTCTCTGCACCAGAGAAGTGCCTGACACCCAGCAGGTACTCAGTAAATACCCTCAGGGGTTGAAGGAAGCATGAGAGGAGCCTTGGCCCATGAACCTCCCAAAGGACCAGTGGCTACGAAGTGACAGCAGGACAGCAGAGCCTGGCAACCTGCACCAGCTCTGGCCGTCACAACTCCCAAAAGAGTGTGAACTTCACCAGTTATACCTCCTTCCATCAGAGCCCTCCAGCCTCTGCCCACGGAGCTCCTGCAGGGGCCTAGGCCTCCTGGGCAGCTCTGGAGGAGAAAAGATGCTCGAAGATGGCTCCTTCCTGGCAGCAGAGCCAGATTCATGGACGGGGTGCTCAGAACTCTGCCTGTGGAGCACCCAGCTGAGACTGACCTCACCAGGCACAGTCGAGAATGTTCCCTGCCCAGGGCCACGAGACAGACTGTGCTCTCCCCTCACTAGCCAAGCAGATAGAGGATAAGACCCTACAGGCACGGTTCCAACGACAGGCGTTCTGCACAAGGAGCAGTGCGGGTCCCACTCAGAAAGCTGAAGTTACCACGCACCCGTCCAGGGGCCCCGAAACACTACCTGAAGACTTACCAGCTCCACCAGGAAGGCGGGCACCACGCCCCCGGCCTTGTGGAAGGCCCAGGGGAAGTTGAGCAGACCTGCTCCCAGCGCAGACTTCAGGAGAATGAAGATGGCACCCAGAGAAGACAAGCTGCGGGTGGCAGCGGCAGGGAGGGGCTTTTCTGGAAGGCCTCTGCTTCCTTGGGTCTGTCCCTCCATGGCTGGCAACAGCAGAGGGACAGAGAGCAAGGGCAGTCTTTACCCTCCCTTTCTTCCCAGCTCAAGGTCTCATTCCTGAGACCGCAGATTCCTCCCCCAGGTCAGGTGGGCATGAGCTGAGAGCCCAGCTCAGCCCTGCCCCCACGGCCCTCTTCCTCGGCCTGGCCTGGCCCGTCCACAGCCCCACACAGGAATTAGCCCGTGACCTCTGCCCTCACCCCTCCACCTTCTATCGTTTATTCTCTCTTCTGTGCTCTGTACCCCACATGATCCTGACCTCCTCCTTCCCCCCCTTTCAAACCTCTTCCTCCCCATTCATCCTCGTCCTCTCCACCACCACCAAACTTCCAAACTCCTGCACCCACAGCACCCCAAGCCCTATTCCTTACCACAGGTCCCAATGCTAAGGGGCCACAGAGTCCAGGGACAGGTCTTGGGCTCCCTCCAGCTGCCTCTGCTGCATTGTTGGACAGGGAGGGCTGCCAACGAAGAGCCTACCCCAGCTGGGGATGGGCTAACCACGGACGAAGGGGCCCCAGAGGGCACGTGTTGGGGTCAGGGCTCAAAGCCTAGGGAGACACAGACAAGAGGTCAGAGCCACCTTGCCAAGAGCTTGCAGCTTCTGAGATGGCTGACCTCACCAGGGAGTCTTAAGATACCCCCACAGGCCCCTCCTCGGGGTGGGGCTTCCTCGAGGCCCCAACCAGCCCAGAGAGCTCAGCAGCTTCTCCAGGGCCCTGCCCTCAGATGTCCCTGTGAGGCCCCCAGCCTGAGGGTGGGATGGAGGTTGCTGAGCTGAGCCTGCCGCAGACTGGCGAAGTGACTCCTGGCCTGATCCTTACCTGCAGCAGGTGCACCATGTGGGGCACCTCGGGCTTCCTCTCATGCCTCTCTAGAATTGTGCTCATGCTCACCTGAGGCCTTCCACGTGGCAGACTCCTTGCTTCTAACAAGCTTGGGAAGGGAGGTAGCTGCTGCTGGTCCTGAGCCACACTTGGAGGAGAGACCCCCTTAAAGATGGCAGAATGTTGGCAGTGGCCCCGCTCAGAAAGAGGCGCACGAAGGTCAGGTCCTGCTTTTGAGCCCACTTGCTCCTGGAAACCACCCTCCCTCTCCCATTCTTACACTCCAGTGTGCCCAAGTCCCCTGGGGTGGCCGTGTTCAGGCTGCAGCCCTTGCCCAGCGTTTCTGCCTTAGTGGGTCTGGGTGGGGCCTGGGAACCTGCATTTCTGACGAGTTCCAGTGCTGCTGAGGCTGCTGGCTGGGGACCTGCCTCCCTGCGGAAACCGTGGCTGTTAGTGAAGCATGCCAAAGCCCAGAGCCCCACCCCATCTGGTCAGCTGTGGGACATCAGGTGGGCCCCAAAAGGCTTTTTCCTTCACATGTTCCTAATGGTCTCACTCTCTGATTTCGTTACCTCCTTGAGGCTCCACACAGCAGGTGCTTAATACATGCTTGACCAGTTTCTCAGCAGACATGGACACATTAAAGGGAGCATGGATGGAGGTCCAGGACCTCAGGACACACACGGCTCTCGGGCTGCCACCCCATGTGGGCTGAGAGCTGGGCTTTGCAAGAACGCCCACTCCAAATACTGAGAGGGTGTCACCATGGTCCTGCAGCATATGACAGGGCCTGGGCTCAGGCAAGGGCTACAAGAGGCGCACAGCGTCTCACTGTGAAGGCCGAGATGCCACACAGCCTCCCCACCCCTGCTGACTGACAGTGCTGGGGACAGAACACATGGCATGAATGAGTGAGTGAGCGCACAGACTAGAGAAGACGGCAAAGGGGAGAGCTGCCTGGTCCCCCTGGCCCTGGCATCCGTGTTAGGTTCCTGTGGCTGCTGTAACAAAGCACCACAAACTAGGTGGCTTAAAACAACAGGAATTTATTCTGTCATGATTCTGGAGACCAGAAATCTGAGGCCCAGGTGTGAGCAGGGTGGAGCTCCATCTGGGGGTTCTAAAGGGGCTTCCCGTGCCTCTTCCAGCTTCTGGGGGCTGTGGGCCTCCCTGGCTAAGGCCACATGGTTCCCATCTCGGCTCTATCTTCATGGGGCTCCCTGTGCCGAGGCTCCCAGGAAGGTCCCGGCTGGGGCCTGGGCTCGGACAAAGCCAGGAAGGGCCCTTCTTGCCTTCCAGGTGGTGCTGGGCACAGCAGGGAGGGCAGCAGAACAGTGGCAGCCTGGGCCAGAGGAAGCGGTGCGTGGCATTCATGCAGCCCTCCCCGGCCTTGTGAGCAGCCAAGGCTCGCTCTGTACCCAAGCCTGGCCTCCCGAGAGCAAAGATAAAGAGCCCTTCATCAGCGGCTGGGGACTTTGTACTTCTTAATCTGGCTCTGGGGGCTCAGGGGCATTTTCCTGTCCCTGCCGGTGGGTCCCTCATTAGCTGCCCATTAATGTGCATGACTTGGAAATTGGCCACTGAGCTGTGAAATTCCAGGCCGTGGGGAAAACCTCTTAATTCTGAGGAGCTTTGAAATACACCCTCTGCCGGCATCACAGGGCGGCATGACCTTTCCTGAGCTGTGGAGGGGCGCCCTGCTGGGCCCCATCTGCAAGCAGGCGGGTGGTGCCACCACTCAGCTCAGCTCCCCGGCCCCGCCAGCGACACAGCCTCTGGTGCAGAAGGCAGGCAGGGAGATGTGCAAAGGTGGCTCTCCCCAGCACCCCCACATCCTGGCCATTCTCCCCCGGGATCCTTTCTTCCCTCCCCACAAAGCATGTCAGGTGACAGGCCAGGGACTCCCATGGCAAAGTGGCCCCTGTTGGGTCCCTCTGCACTCACACCTGTTGGGGATCAAGGAAGTAGCCAGGTGCCGAGGGCCTCAGAGCTCGTGCCAGGCTGGCCGGGTCTTCCGTGGTGGGACCCCGGTGGGTGCAGCAGGAAGAGCACACCTGAGGACATGCTGCCCACACTGCCCCGGCCCACAGTAAGTGCTCTGCAGGCGCCAGTCGCTGCTGGGCCCTGCTGCCACGGGAGGGTGAGCCCTCATACAAGGACGCACTCATGTATGAGCAGGGCAAAGAAAGGCACAGAACACAGTGTGCATGGACGGGGTGGCTGAGGGCAGCCAGGGCACTCTGCAGAGCCCCGTGGGCATCACAACCCATGGACGGTGTGGCTGAGGGCAGCCAGGCATGCAGCACTGCGCAGATGCCCGCTGTCAGGCCCTTCTGCCTCTTCATGATGCCAGGCCCCCAGGGACCCATGGGCGCATGGGGACCCAGTGCACGTGTGTCTGTCTGTGGCTGCCTGGGTGTTCCCTTTTGCTCTTGTAGGATGTAGCTGCTCACCAGGACGGACAAAGGAAATCCACACCAGGGGTAAGAGGGACATCTCGGAGCTGGACTGCTGGGGTGAGGGGACTTGTTGCACCCTGCAGGCACTGGCCGAGCACATAGCCTACAACACTCTGCTCAGGGATTCGAGGTCCCCTCCAAGGCCCACGGCAGCAAGTGGCCAGGCTGAAGGTGGACCCAGGTGGTCTGAATCCAGAGCCTATGACAGCTTCTCCTGAATGTTCCTCCAAGGTGGATCCCTGGATCCCACTACCTTCAGCTCCAGGACAACACACCTGTTGGCCAGACTCCAAGCCACCTCTCCAGACCCCAGGGACCCTGTTCTTTCGAGACCTGTGCCTTGCTCTATAGAAACTCTCACCGTCAAGGTCATCGCCAGGTTCTTCTCACCAGCAACTCTGTTCTGCATTCCTCCCAGGACTGTCCCAAGGCCCCCATCACCCTAGGGTGTCACTGTCCCTTTAGAGGGAGGACAGACATGGAACACTGAACAGATAGACACCAGCCGGAGAGAACAGGAAGCAAGCACACAGGTTCTGAAGTGAGGAGGACACAAATTCAAGATCTGCCCCTGCTAGCTGTCCTGAGTCTGGGCGGCAGTGGGTGCCGCCCCGTGCACCTGTGAACGGGACCAGGCGGCCTGTGAAGGTGAAGCCAGGTGCCCCATCAGTGGCACAGAGCTCCACCGACAGCCCCAGCCAGGTCAGGGCAGGGTCCTGCCTTCTGGTGGCTGCTGTCAGCACAGCCCCAGGCCTCAGGTTCCTGGCAGAGCTGCCCTGGCCAAGGTCTGCTGAGGGCTCTGTGAGCAGCCCGAACACCTGGAAAACCTTGCTCTGTCCCTGACGGCCTCTGCGTGTGCTCTGGGTGTCCATGCTGGTCCCCTGTCCTTGTCCTATGCCAACTGTCTGACTTAAGCCCAGAGTGTGTGTGTGCTCTGAGACCACCCTAAGTATGCTCCATCCCGGGCTGGCGGGGCCACTGCCACTACAGAAGCCCTGCGGTTGCCTTGGCAAAGGCAACACAAGGACAAGAAACAAGATAGACACTGACCCGGGAAGCCAGGCAGGGACCTCAGTCCCAGGGAGGAAGAGGGACCCTCACCCAAGGAGGCAGGTGAACCAGGGCCATGCAGCTGCGTGCAGGCAAACTCCCCAGCCCAACACCTCTGGTTGGACCGTCCACCCTCCAGGTTAGGCTGATGCCACTAAGAAGAACAGAGAGTTTTGGCTACTTCACACAAATAAAACCAACCAAACAGAAAACCACCACCACCAAACACTTTAATTCAATCACTTGCCAACATTAAAAACTGGAAGTGGGGGCTGGAGTTGTGGCCCAGTGCTAGAGCGCTTGCCTAGCATGTGTGAGGCACTGGGTTTGATTCTTAGCACCACATATAAATAAATGAATAAAAAAATATCTATCAACATCTAAAAAATATTTAACAAACAAAAACCAAAACAAAAAACTGGAAGGGTTCAGGTAACCCAGACTTCAGGCTTCTGTCACATCAAGAGCTGCGCTGCCAGACAGGGCCTGGTCTCCAAGGAGTCCCAGCCTGCTGCCCTTCCCACTGTAGCCTGCCTGCTAGGGATGTGCCAGGAGCTGGGCAGCCCACGCCCGCGGAGGACTGCCAGGGAGGCCCACGCGCCACAGCTGACAAGCAGAGCCACCCTCAGACGCACTGCCAATGGCTGCACAAGAGCACGGCTGTGTCCATGTGGGCAACCCGGGCGCCGCCTGGGTCAGGAGGCCAGCACTTCAGCCCTCAGCAATGTTGAGTCCATTTGGACTCAACCAAAGTCCTGCAGGCAACAGCAGCCACAAGTGCAAGGAGAGTGGCAGGCAACCCACATGACCTGCTGTGCCAGACTCAGTGGCAACCCTGATCACAGCCACAGGCCCGCTCGTCTGGCCAGGCCCCCCGTGGTGTGCAGAAAGGCTGCCTGGGAGCTCAACGTCACCCCCAACACACATGCAACCACAGAAAAAAGTAGAAAAACTGGACCTCAAGCTGGGCGCAGTGGCACACACCTGTAATCCCAGCACTGAGGGAGGCTGAGACAGGAGAATCGCGAGTTCAATGCCAGCCTCAGCAACGGCGAGGCGCTAAGCTACTCAGTGAGACCCTGTCTCTACATAAAACACAAAATCGGGCTGGGATGTGGCTCAGTGGTCGAGTGTCCGAGTTCAATCTCCAGTACCAAAAAAAACCCCCAAAAACAAAAACTGGACCTCAACAAAATTAAGAATTTTTATGTGTCAAGGATACCATCAAATAAGTGAAAAGCCAGCCCGCCAAATGAGGGAAAACACTTCAAGTCTGATAAGGAATGTGTATCAGGAATGTGTATCAGGAATATATTCTTCACAACTCAAGAATCAAAATTCAAATAACCCAAAAAAGAAATAGGCCAAGGCCCTAAACAGACACTTCCCCAGAGACACACAGGTGGCCAGCGATTACATGCGAAGGCCTCCCAGACTTCTCTAGAGGGAAACGCAAACCCACACCACAACGAGAAGCCCCTTCGCGCCTGCCCGTGTGGCAATGGTGAGGAAAGGGGAAACGACCAGTGTTGGTGAGGGGCAGCCACTGCCTGCACCCCGCTGCATGCACTGCAGCCCCGGGTGCGACGGTGCAGGCACCTCGGGAAAGGCCTGGCCGTCCCTCAAGGTTAACAGAGCTGTGTGGTTTCAGTCCCAGGAGTACGCCCAAAAGAAAGAACACGTCCCCACAAAACCTGCCCAAGAAGGCTCTTGTAGCACTGTTCACAAGAGCCACAAAGAGAAGCCACCGAGCACCCATCTGCGGCCGGGGACAGGCAGCCGGGCCCATTGGGGCGGAGCAGTGGTCCTTGGGCACAGAAGAACCAAGTCTGACACACGGCACGCGGGAGCCTTAGGGACAGGACGCAGAGTCAAAGAAGCCAGTTGCAAGACCACCCATGAGCGACCCGGAGTCGGCCAACAGTGCACAGCACAGGGCTCTTCTGAGAGCGACGAACACACTCTGGAGTGAAGACAGTGAGTGGCGACGGCTGCATAACCCATGAACCCCAAGACGCCCTGGATGGGGCCCTTTAAAGTGGAAAGTCATGCGGTACATGACTTAGCTCTCAACAGAAAATTAACAGGCCAACCTGGCACTCATTCCAGGCTGTCACCAAAGAGAAATGGAGAAGAGGAGCCTGGGACACAGTGCTCTCCAGCTTCATACGGGTAATGCATGTTTATTGAAAATTTTCTTCACCGACAATGGTGAAATCAAGACCCCAAATTACAAAACATGATGGCAGTTGATACTTATAAAAATAAAGCAAAGGTCTGTGTTTCACAGATTTGTGCAAGTCTCCTTCAAATCTCAGACGGTAGAGTGATTCCTCGTGATGTCATAGTAAAAAACTGCATTCCACTGACAAAAAAATAGCTTTGCTTTCAAATAGCACAAGTCTTTAAAGTGACTTTCCCAACAATAAATATAGAAAATAGCCTTTAACCAGCGCAGCTTGGTTGCTCGCCTCACTCGTCTCACAGGAGCCCACGGCCTCCCGAGCTCTCCGCCGTCTTTGGTGCTCAGCTGCTGGTGAGCCGCTGCGCCGCTGCCGAGCCCCTCCTGCTGGGGGCCCAGGGCGTGAGGTGCATCGGGGTGTGCCACCAGGCCTGGGTGCGGCACAGGAGGGAGGCCTGTGTACAAGACACACTAACTGAGCCGCAGCTGGAGACTGGGTCCTGCTGAAAGAGAAGCCTCTTGGGAAGCCCTCCAAGGCTCTGCTTGCCCACCATAGCCATCCTCGAAAACTCTTTGGCTTGCAGGCTCAGCCAGTCTGACCGTCACACCGATGGGGCCTTTGGTGGGTGAACCTGCTGCATGAGCTGGGGGCGCTTCACCCTGGGCTTCCTGCGCTTCGGCCTGCTCTTGGCCTTGTTGATCTGTACCACAAAGAAGGCCAGGACCACCATGGCTCCCAGGAAGGCAAACACGGGAATGGTCTGGCCTACCTCCTGGTTGTAGCGGCCAGGCATGATCCCTGCGGGAGGACAACGCATAGTCAGCAGTGCCACAGAGCTATCGCCAAAGCCCTTTCTACAGCCAAACTCACCAGAATCCAAAGGCTAGCTGACCTCATGAGCCGGGGTGCAGGACACACACACTTCACTTCTCAGCCTCCACTAAAGTGACCAAGGCCATTAACAGAGCGTGGGAGAGGGAGGGGCAGCGTGGCTCCTCAGTCAAGCAGAAGCTTTCCCAGCAGAGGGCAGGGGGCTCTGGCCCCTCTTCCCGGGCTCACTACACAAGCCCAGGAACAAGCTTCGCTCCTGTCACAGCCTATAGCAGTGGGGCCCAGACAGACATTTCGTGTCTCTAACAACCACAGAGGCTGGACCAGCCTTGATACGGGAAGGAACAGGCAGGAAGTGAGGCAAAGAGCTGGGAGGACCCCAGGCCATGCCCCCATTCTAGGAAAGCCCTCCCAGGACAAGACACGAGTGAAGACGGCGAGTGGCTACCGCAGGACCCTTGGTTTAGAATGTCAGTGACTCTGCAGCCCTCGTCAGTGTATCTCGTGACCAACATGTGAGGCCCTCAGGATCCCTGGTTGGGCTTCAAGAGCCAGGCACTCTTTCCTGATCCCATGAGTTTCTGACCAAGTCCTGAAACCCAGAGAATGCTGTTTGGAGCTATGACCCCTTGGGGAGACCATAGGGGTTCACAGGACACAAGAACTGCCCACACTCAGCTGGAGTGATTTGGTGCAAATCATCATACTACCCGTCCCAAGTATTCTACTCAGGTCAAAGGCATGTCTGGGGAGGACACAGGACAGACCACCTCAGGGACACAGCCCAGCTCTGTTGACTGCCATCCTAGGTAGGGGAGAGCAGAGAACCAGAGACCTCAGGGCCAGCGTAGCTACTGCAAAACTAGCAGAAGACAGGCACCCTGGGTAGATGCTAGTTTGCACAGCTTTAGTAAGAAGTGTGCAAGTTACTCTAGAACATTTTAAATGTACCACCTGGCCAGCATAAAAGAAACTGAAATTTGAAAAATCAATGCAGAATTTCCTAAGAGAGAGAATAACACCTTCACCCTGCAGACCCACTTTTGGCCTTACTAATCCACACCACAAAGAAGACTAGGACTGCTATAGCTCCCGGAAAGGCAAAGACAGGAGTGGCCTGCCCACCTCCTAGGGGCAGGAGACCATCTAAAACAAGATGTGGCAAGGTTCAGCACAAGGGCAAAGCACCCAAGGACTCACCTCCAGGAATGTCCCAGGCGCCACTTTCTCCAGGGGACAAGGGTCGCACTTGCGGGCGATTTGATCGGAAGTTGGGTAATGCCACCTTGTCCAGGTCAATAGAGAGTAACTTCTGATGTTTCCAGAGATTGCTTCAGGGGAACAGATGAGAACAAGGGTAAGCAACGTGTCAGCCCAGGAAGCTCAGCCAGCACCTAAGCAGCAGCAAAGCGACACATCTCCACCTCTATCTGCCTGACCACTGCTGCAGAGCAAGTGACCATTTCCAGGTCCTGAGAGCAACCACCACACAGCCCGTGCTCTGCGCTCTGTGTTCCACTGGGGTCACAGCACTGCCAGTGGGAGCCCTTTTCTGCTTAAAGCTGGAAATGTCACCAGGCAAGGTGAGGATAGTCCAGGTGGACCCCTGAAAGAAGCCAGGGAGGGGGGCGCCAAAGCTAGGGAGTGGACATGGGCTGGCTGCAAGGCGCCTGGAGGCCCCCTCCCGCTGCCCTGGAGCAGTCAGAGCCAACTCTCTGCCGGGTGCAAAGTGTCAGAGCAGAGGGCGCTCCAGAACCACACAGGGATGGGACAGACCAATGCTGGGCACCAGCATGTCCTCAACAAAACCACCCGGGGTGAGAACAGGACATGCATGCGAACCACCAAGCAGTGAGATACTGTGGGCACGACACATGGGGATGCCACCTCCTGGAGCGCGGTAGTAACCGTCAGGCAAGGCGTGCTCTCTGGGGAGCACGGGGTCATTGACCCTCAGAAGTGAGGAACCTGTTCAGGCAATATGATTCCAACGCAGGAGCCAGTGGCCCGGCTGGGGCAGGAGCTGGGGCTGAGCGTAGAGCACTTGCCTCGCATGTGTGAGGCACTGGGGTTGAGCCTCAGCACTGCATAAAAAAATAAACAAAATGAAGGTACTATGCCTATCCATAACTAAAAAAATAAAATTGGAAAAAAAAAGAAAAAACCCCAGCCAGTGGCCAATCCGCAGCAACCAGCAGCAGATGGTCCAGGCAGACACCAGGGTCCAGTGAAGGACACGGATGGAAACTCAGTGCTGTTCTGGCTTCAGTGAGAGAAGGTGTCCACACATCATGCCTGCTGTCTTGCTGCTGTCGATGTATCTGGAAACTGTCAAGACAGTTCTTACTCTGATCAAGTGAAGGCAGAGACACCTGGTCCCACTGACAGCCACGGGAGAAGATGTGTGTGGAGCCCATGCAGGTGGGGCAAGGAGCAGTCAGTGACCCAGCTGATGGTGGCTGGGGAAGTGCCCCCAAGCGCTGCAGCTGGGTCTGTTTTACATGACTTGACAGCTGAGGGTTCTCCAGTCTGAAAACTCAACTGACAAACATTATGGGATTAACGGCATTCAAGCCTCGTGACTTTGTAGCTGGGCAAGTGTGGGCTATACTGTCATTCTAACAGTGATGTCCATCTGGTGCTGGCACTTCTGAGGCAGCAGAGGTGGCAACAGCACCCTGGTGGAGGTGGAGGGTCCACCTTCAGCAGGATCTCTCCTGAGCTGACATTCCCAGAGTGGCTCTAGGAAAGGGCACTGATGCCCAGTGAAGGAGTGGGAAATCCACCTTTCCCACAGATAGAAACCTGCCCTTGGCCTGGCCAGCGGCTGCTGGGCCAGCTAACATTGGTCTCAACCTCTCAGAGGTTCAGAACATCTTGTCTCCATCTCTGAGGACTGAGAATAAATGTCAACAGGATGTGAAACATGAGATAAAGGTGAAGTGAGCCAATGTATCAAGAAGAGGTCACTGGGAATGACAGCATCAAAGCCTAGCAGCTGCACATGATTAACACCCTTGAGGACAATGTTTGGTGACCAACTGATCTGGACAGGTAGATACTAAAGAATTCTGTCTTTCTTAGAGTCCTAAATGGCACTGTGAAGAAAACTGGGTTTCCAGAACTGTAGCCAGTACTGTCTTTTGAGTATAAATTGCTGACCAAGTTTGGAATTTAAAATCTGGTTTGAATGCTACAAAGAAACAGGATGCAAAAATGGAAACATATTAGACGTTTTAAATGATGGGAGGTTGAGTGGAATGGAAAGTACCCAGTGATTCAAGTTCAGGAAGTCTGCAGCTGGGAAGACAGCATGACGCTTCTACCACTGCCTTGCTTTCTGTGAAGCCTGTTCTGAACAAAGGCCTATGGTCACTGCATGGTGTTCAGAGTGCTCTGCTCATGACGACTAGGAAAGCAGAGAACGTTCGCGCCTTCCATGCCTCCCACAGGCGTCCTCTTCCTCATCAGCATGGACAGTTGCCTTCTACCCCTGGCCATGCCAAGCCTGCCCATCACTGAGTGCGGCACGGCGGCAGCCTTGAGGAGGAGGAGGCAGGAGACCTCTGCAGGAGTCCACCTCAGGGTGGGCAGTGGTGGCCAGAGGGGAACCTGCCTGGGAGGAGGAGAGCTCTGACAGCACCCTTGATACCCAGCCCCACTTCACCGCTCCAGAACCCACCCCATCCCAGGAGACCATCCTCATGTTGTCCTGCGTAGGCAGGGAGGCCCCAGAGAAAGAGAAGCAGCTGGCCTGACTCGGCCCAAGAGAAACAGCAGCGGTACTCCAGTTCTGCAACCAAAGGGAAGCGACCCAAATTAAGAGGAGCTGGACAGCAAGTCAGAGGAGAGAGTGGCTTCAGGCAGCCCTGGAGAAGCACAGTGACCTGCAGGCAGAGGCCAGGGTCTGTCAAGGGACGGGGCACTTCACCTGCCATGCCACCAGCACGGGACTTGAACGGCACATGGCACTCCTCCTGGTCAGGCTGCCTTGGCGGAACCCTTGCCCTCGGGGGCAGGAGAGAGACCCGCCTAAGTTCTAAAACCTATGCCTGGAAACAGGACGCACGACTGCCACAGTAACAGACTCCCCACCATGGGGGCCAGAGCTCCTGCTCCAGGGACAGCAGTGCTGGAGCCGCTGCTTGAACAGGGCTGACGCGGGCACAGCACCGACTCCCCAAGCACCTGAGGCAGGCCACCACCAAAGAGCACACTTCTGAAGGCCAGTGTGAGGGCACACGCTGCGCATAACCTTTAGAAATCACAAACCAGGACATCTGATTTTTCAATAATGACGGCAGTAAAATTCCATTCTCTTCTGTGAGAAAAAGGAATGAGTCACAAGCCTGTGGAACAAGGGGAAAAGTGCAAGCGGACACTGACCTGGGCGCCGTCTCGTTCAAAGGCTGTGGCTTGGCCCAAGACAAGTGTGGACAAGCTGGCAGAGGCCGGGGTTTCGGGTCTCCCAAATGGGCCTCAAGAACCTTGGAGTACCGGTGCAGATGGTTCCCTGTGGCCGGCAGCAGCAGCAACAAAAAGGGGAAGCAGCGCTATTATCAAAATGCAAGGGAGGGGACACGGCCCGTGAGCTGGCCATGGTTCCTGGCAGCAGCGCATGGTGCCGTGTCAAAGGACCCCCACGAGCTTCAGGACCAGACCTGGTGGGCGGCCCCCAGACAACTTGCCTTCACTGGGAAGGGGAGGAGTCTGCACAGTTCCCTTTAAATGAACCATGCGTACAAAGCACTGGCCAGTCAACCTCTGCTGACCATCAGCCACATGCACAAGGCCACCCTTGAGGAATCTAACTAGAGGTACACGTTACAGAAAAATCCTCTTTTCTGAAATACTTCATTTTCTGGCAAAAAATAAAAATGAAACAAAAAAACAAACAAAATACCACAATTGTAAAGTTTCTTGTCCCTCAACCCTGCACCACCCGTGCTGCACCACTAGCCACACATGGTGTAAGAAACTGAAGCAGGGCCTGTGTCACCTCTGAGTAGCCAGCACTTCTGAAGTGCTAGGCTAAGGCACATTACTGAATGAACTTCCCTTTTCTTTGTACTGGGGCTTGAACCCGGGGGCACATCACCACTGAGCCACACACGGAGCCACACTCCAGGCCACTCAGTCTTTTTCTGCAGTAGTAACAAAGGGCCTTGCGAGTGTCCCACCCTTGACCTTATGTCCCCAGCCTTTTCTTAGCTTTATTTTGAGAGAAACTGCCCACGCTGGCCTTGAACGTGCGATCCTCCTGCCTTCCTGTCCTGAGTAGCTGGGATGCTGGCTTTTGTTCAAGTAGCCCCTGTGGTTCCCATGCCATGACTATGGAGAGTGCTGGAGGGTCAGAGCAGCCAGGACCTGTGGACTCGCCTGATCCATGCCACTCTGCGGAGGCCCTGGAGGCCCTCGGCTCCACCACACACCCGCCCCACGACCTGGGGCAGCTACTTAACTTCTCTCAGCTCCCATTTCTTCATCTATAAACTGGTCGTAATAATATCTCCTTTCACAGGATTACTGGGAGGTGTTAGTGAGCTAATCCTCCCTAAGGCACCGCAGTCTGGTGCCTGGTACCTAATGAGTGCTTATAAATGCTGGCGGCTATTCCTGCAGACCCCTGGAGCCAGCATGGCATCTGTAACAGTGAGCATGGACCAGGGCCAGGGAAGCGTGGGTGAGACCCTGCACCTAGGCCCCACAGGCCCATCCACCCTGGAATCGCCAGAAACAGGCCCCTACAGGTCAGTTGCCACCTGCTTGGCCACAGTGGTGACCAGGACAAACCGCTGGTGCCAGCGTTGAGCTCGGCCGGCTGGGCCCTCCACTCACCTTCCATCCTCTCAGGTGTGGCCGAGCCTGCTCCACTGGGAGGGCGCTGCCGGTTCCCTGAGTGACTGAGGCTGGGAGGAGTCACCCCGTATGACGTGTACTGAAGGAGTGCGTCCAGAAGCCAGAAGCAATCTGTGGGGTCAGGAGCATGCTGTTGAGGTCTTCGTTGTTGTTTGTGGTGCTGAAGATGGAGCCCAGGGCCTTGTGCGTGCTGGACAAGTGCTCCACCACTGAGCCACACCCCCAACCATGGCAATTATTTTTTGAAAAATAACTCTACAGGAAAATAAAGGCTGGCTTGCTCCAAAAAGGAGGGGGAAAACAGGAGTGTAAAAGTCAGGAGTCTAGATCAAAGTGAATGGGACACATCCCAGGCTCCCATCCTTGAGAAACATGCATCTGCCTCAGCAGGCATGCGCTGACTCGGGCTCCACTCCTGACACCCGCAGGCTCACAGCAGGTCAGCACCACTGCCACGGACGGGACCCACTGCCTGAGTGCCACCCTCGGCTGTGGGCCCCTCATGGACAAGGGCATGTGGAGCTGGTATAGAGATGGCGAGACGATGAGCCATTCATGAACACTGGACTTGAGAGAGGGGGCTCCAAGGCATGGGGTGGAAGAGCTCAGGGCCAGAGCCTCTGCCAGCATCCTGAGGTGCCCCCTGAAGCAGGAAGTGGATCTCCCGGAGCCTGCTGAGCTGGCCTTTGAGTCAGTGGGCCCAGCCAGAATGGTCAATTCTTTTTTAGGGACGTCTTGGGAGTCCAGTGACCAGGCTATCAGCAGCTCCCATTCGTGGCCGCTCCTTCCTCAGGAGGTTGCCAAGGCAATACAGCACTCAGAGCTGAAATCTCTGGGTCCCTCCTCACGTCTGCCCACCTATTACTGCCCACCTACAACATTAGCATCAACGGGAACTACAGGAGGCTCAAGAGGGGGGAGTACCAGTAAATGCTTCTTTCTCCTGGAAGAGCTCTTCTGGGCAAGTGCTTGGCACCCTGAGAGAGCATATCACTGTCATTTCAAATTTAAGGATGTAGACATACTTTCAGGTATTTGAATTTTTAATAAAGACCCTTACCAGGAGATCTCAGATATTAGAATCTCTGGAAATAAAGCATTAATTTTGTTTTAACTGTGATTTTAACCCCACTTTTGATTTGATTTTTAAAAAGACTAATCACATTCTAAGGATTTACATAAAAGCCTCCGATTCAGTCAACCTCAACTCAAAACTGAAGGAAGGTGCCCGCAGAGCTGCTGCCATCCGCCAACACTGGCCTTAACTTGCCACTCTCCCACCCTGGTCTCCATGAGTCAGA
Organism: Geosciurus inauris; assembly: GCA_004024805.1. NCBI lineage: Eukaryota > Metazoa > Chordata > Mammalia > Rodentia > Sciuridae > Geosciurus > Geosciurus inauris. The sequence continues at coordinate 77,341 of PVHX01006035.1, forward strand.
AGACCAGGTCTCAGTTCTGGCTCCGTCACCATCTTACCAGATAAAAACAGGTTAACACTTTTGCCACTGTGCTCTCTCCCACCCCGTCTACTTCATCCCTGAAGGCAGTAACAGGAGCCCCTCACTGATAAGGCTCACAGCAGCCTAAATCTGCATGTCCTGGGGACCAGCTGGGTGCAGGGCCTCCAGGCAACAAGGCTGAGAAGGCGGGAAGGATGGGTCAGACCAAATCAGGGCACCTGCATATGCTGTGCCAGGGAGGGGCACACAACCCAGGGGACTGGGAAAGGGCAGAGCCTGGTCACTCAGGTCATTAAATGCAATGTGAAGAGGGAGGAGAGGTATTGCGGCCAGTAAAGGCAGTTTTGTTTTACTTATTAAATGTGCCCACACTTAGATACTTATCAAAACACTCCAAGCCACCAAAGCAACCGAATTTTCCTAGCTGTCCCTCACTCATGTTTACTCAGCAGCACCTTCTCTCTCTCTACCTTCCTAGGGACCAAGGGAAGTAAGGGCTGTGTGCCCACTTGCTTTCTTCTCACCCTTCTGTCGGTGACTGTCGTCCAAGCAATTGGAGTCTCCATACAGCACGACCCGGCCCCCGCCCTCCACTGGAATCTGATAAAGTCCCAAGATGGGGACATTTTCAACAACTGCTGTTTCCTGCTTTAAAACCTCCAATCCTGAAACAACACAACAAAAACGACAATAGTTCTTATTGAGGAACAACTTTCCAGTTTCAAAAAAAACCCTGCAACATCTAATATTCTTTCAAAAAACAGTGCAAACTTTTTAGACAGGAAAGCAATATCTTAAGCACCGTTATTTTTGCTTTCAGCAAATTCATTAATGTATGTCCATGCCCATCCTTCTATCATTTTCACTTGAGATGGTGGCAATGTTAGCACTCCCAAAAGTGTCACTTGTCCCTTTTCATCCTAAAACAGCAAATGCTTCCCCTTCTTGCTATGCTGAAAGCCTGCTGTCAGCCCTCATGTACAGGGGAAGAAGCCAGCAGCTCGTTCTAAGCCGAGGTGTCCATGAACAGCTACACATGCAGACACCAGTCTTTGTGCTTTGTTATTAAAAGCTAGGATATTACTAATACATTAACTAGTATTTAAAGTATACATCCACATATTTTCAATTTTGATTTAAGATGTTATATTAATTCCACAAATACAAATATTCCAACAGCAGAGCCTTCCTACCTTTGCCCAAGCAGATGACACAATTTAAAATGTTAAGTGACTCAAGAAGTAAAAATGGATAAATGCCAGAGGTGGTGACTGACAGCAGTCTCATGTAACACACAAGATGTCCAGCCCTGCAGCAAGTGCTTTCCCTAGCACTAGAAAACGATGCACATCCTCATCAGAATCCAACACTTCCTGTGTTGATAACACCTTGAATGCCTACAGCTTCATAAACAGTATTTCCTGCTCTCTGGATATTTCACTAGGAGCTGACTGGAAGAAAGGTCTCCTTGGAGGGAGGGCAAGACAAAGCAGGAAAACAGAAGAAATGGGAAAAATGTATACTGCATTGCTATTTGGCCTCATGGTTTGATGGGAGCTTTGTTTTTGACAATAGAGTCTTTTCTGATCTAGTACACCTGGACTTTCAAAAAGTCCTATTGTGAACCTAAAAGATCATTCAACTGAAAGCCAAGGTACTTGATTTTTATTTTCAGACTCTACCAGAACATCCGAATAAAGTACACATCCTTAAATCTACTTTTGAAATTCTCCTCCTTTGGCAAAAAAGAAAAAAAAAGAAAAGAAAAGAAAACCCTAAAAAACAAACAACGAATGAACTGCCACAGGCAGCAAGCCCCTTAAGAAGCAAGCATGGCTTCTGCCCCGTGCCGTGACTGGTGCCAGACGCGATGTGCCTGTGAGAGCTGCTTTTAGAAGGAATCGCCAGCCCTCAGTGAACAGTGCCAAGTGATTTGGAACACATGATCATTATGTGCTTAAAATTAAAAACTGACCCTAGGAAATGGATCTGTGCACTGCCTGCCTGCCTTGAGAAAAGATACAAACCAGAAACAAAAACACAAGACCTCCTAGGCAATAGAAAAGTAAGTTCTACCTTCTAGCTGCAGATAGGTAAGCTAGAAATTCTACATTTTCAACTCATCAACTTGTCCCTAGCTCTCAATTGCAGGCCTCTACAACAGCAGAGGCTGGTCACTCTGAGGAACACAGTAGCGACCTGCAGGAGGACTCGGTCCTCTGGCACAGCCTCACCAGCCTGTCACAGGGGATACCACACTTGGCAGAGTGGAGGGCACTCATGCAGTTCAGAATCCCAGCTCTGGAGTGACAGCTGTGAGAAGGACATCCTGGCTTCCGTTCACTGTCCTGCTTCCCTGCACCTGGCCTTCAAAGGCAGCAGTGCCCAGCCTGCCCTTTTCCTCCATGCTCACCACGGGGGCCTGCACACTAAGCACCTGGTAGTCACGAAGACTGATCTGGGGACTGGCTTGGGCCTCCTGGGTGACATATGCCTATGTGCAGCTGAAGCGAGCTGAGTGGGAATACCACCTTGCAGAGAACTGTACCGTCCCTCCGTGATTGCTGCTGTTCATCCTCATACAGCTAAGAACTTCAAAACATGCTCAGACTTTTTCTGTAGCAATCTAGCAATCACAGGAGAACAATTCACAGGCAGTAAAGAGCAGACATATGCGCCCCTCTCCTAAAGGGATTCCATTCCCTTTGCGGGGGTCACCACACATACATTCAAATTATCAGCTGGAGTCCGTCTCCCCTGTCCTGAACCCGCTGGCCCTGCCACGCCACGTCTGGCGGAGGCACCATGCAACATGCAGGAAGCTTGAAAAGGAATGAGAACTGCTGTGGGGACTTCTATGGGGAGATGAAATGTTCTCAGAGTAGACTGATGGGCACCCAATTCTGTGATATACTAAAAACCACTGAGCTGCATACACTTTGGAAGGGTAAATATCATGGTGTGTACAGCATATCCAATAAAGCTATTAAAGAGAAAAGGAGAGAGGGAGAGAAAGGGAGGGATAAGCCAACAAGCCTGTGAAGGATCCTTTACCTTGGTCCTTGAAAGTCTGTGTTATCACTATGCCATCTTCTGGGAACTGAGCGATGCTGCACCCTGACGCGTAATACACTAAAAAACAGTCATTCAGAGTTACAGGAGCAGATGCACGCACGAGCGTTTCAGCTGACAGCTATTTGCCTACCCAAATGCACTCTTTAAGCATTATCTATTTTTTTCAGATTGTTTTTATCTTACAAGTGAAGCTGCTAGTGCCTTACTACACTTAAAATAAGAAATCACCTAAAAATTCAAAATAAAAAATACTATTAGCATATGGCTTCTGCAGACAGGTGTTAAAAGTCAGAGTAGGACTTGCAGGACCAGTAACAATAATGCTGAAGATGTGCTAGAAACAAGAACCAGAAGCTTCTCTCTGGAGAATGAAATGTGCAAATTATTTCATAAACAGAATGCTATAAATGATCAGGAACCTACAAGGTATTTCCCATTTGATATTATGCAGTACATAAAGACTCTTACAGATAGCACTAAAGCTAGGAATGCTTACATGAAGTTTTTTCATTTTCGAAACCCGGACAAAACTAGAGTGGCTAATACATAGCTTCACAGACACACTTTCTGAAAATACTGACAGGCTCTTTCCACAGACTCCAGTTTACTCAGGAGACCTCATGGTTCTCTGAAGGCCCACGCTTGCGCTCCCACTGCTCTGCTGGTGGCATGCCCTCTTCAAACATGCACACGCTCACGCAGCCTTACTGTCATGATTCGCCAGGACAAACTCCCCTTCATACAGGCCGTCGCTGAATCCCATATTCCACACAGACAGCAGCTCATTCAGAGCCGGGATGTTGGCTCCTCCAGTATCCGGCATCCACCACTGCCTGGAAAGTAAGTGTACCAGGCACACAGAAGGAACAAAGTCATCTTTCCACAACAGAAGTGAATGCCCTTGCCACAGTCCAACCCATCCACCCACACGCAAATGTCAGCTGAAACTAGTGGCTTAACTCTGTAAACACTACAAACAGAACTGCCTCAGCCATAGTGCAGAACACATTAGAGCTTTATTTATGAAATGAAAATTAGTACTCCATTGAAATGTACCACATACACTTGCTCAGCCTAGACCTAGCTGGAATCAATGAAGCAAAAGCAGTAAGAAAGCAGCTTACAAAAGTGTAAGTTACATTAAGAAAAAATTCAAAATATAAGGATGATATTTCTAACATTCTGGAATCCTCAATCAATAACTAATTAATTAGATGGTCTCTTTAAACAAGTTTCTGTGGTATATTTAAATTTGCATATATTCAATAACAGAGATGTGAGGATGAAAAGAACTAAAGAGAAACTCAAAACTCAAGCATCCAAGAGCAAGAGGAAAGGTGGAGACTTTCTGAGGCGGCACTGGGAGTCTGCGAGCGCCTCCCTTTCCGGCAGCCTCTCCTGTGTCTACATGGAGCTGCTGCCACACCTAGCCACCTACAAAGACCGTAACAAGGTCGAACTCAATTCCTCAAATGTCAAATTTCTATCCAAATACCAACTCCCATCATTACCTTGTGTTCTCATCGTAGAACTTCACTTTTCTCATAACAGAAGTGTTGTACCAGTCACTGAAGACAACTAGCGAAAGGCCATTGTCCACGTCCCTTCTCAACTTGGCAATCTCCTCAGGGAAGTACTCTTCTTCACTGTCCACCATCAGCAAGGTCCCTGCAACAAAGCCCAGGTTCGACAACTGTCACTTCTGAACAGCAGGATGCCATCGTTTTGGAAACGTGCTGCTTCCTTGGCATCCGTGCCTCAAGTTCCCGACTTGTAATAGCTTGTTCTATGCCACCTGTGCCACCAGAAGGGGGTAGAAACTGAAGATGAGGGAACCACACACAGGGAGCAGCCGCAGTGTGGTCTTGGTTCACCTTTGTTCTTCCTCAGAGACACAGGGCTTATCCAGGAAGGCAGAAGCACACCCAGGGAGAACGAGGGCCTCCCCAGAGCGAGAAGACTCTGGGTCAGGAAAGCAGGGAGCATGTGAGCCATCCCGAGAGGGAGAGTCTGGTTTTCTGGTTTTCGTAGAATAAAAATACAATGCTAGGCGGGGGGTGGGGCACACTGCTAGAATTAAAAAAAAAAAAAGACCACGAGTGCCCACCCCCACCAGTGCCACAGTTCTGCACCTGAGCTGAGGCCCACCATCAGCACAAGTGTGCTGGCTCGGCATTCAGAGCCTTGTTCCCGCTTGGCTGGTTTGTGGGGACCATCCCCAGGCTCCCTTTATTGCCTCTCACTGGAAACGGAGGTTCGCTGTCAAACACGCGTGACCCTGGCGGAAAGGCACCTGGCCAGCACTGCTCACCATACTGAGTGGCGTCGAAACACGTGAAGGGTGAGCCCAGGACCTCCACAAAGTAGCCCATGCTCCTCAGGTGCTGGTACATGTCCCTGAAGTTGGTGTGGATGTGGTCTCCATTCCTGGAAAGCAACAAGCCACTGCCGTGACACCTGACTCGCCATCAAGGCCTGTCCAGCCACAGGGTTAGCTCAGGAAGCCTGAGGCGCCAGCAGCTGGCATGGGCCTCGGCCTTCCCAGACCTGTCAATGCAGTAAAGAGTGACAAGAGGTCACGTGCGTGGCATGGCACAATAACAGTGAAATAGAGAAAAAAGTCAAAGAAATGTTTTTAAAAATGCATGAAGCCTTGCCTTGGCTTCATTTTTTTGGTGTGTAAATTGCTAGCAACCACACGCATCTGACGGTGAGTTGAGAACGCAGCCGTGGAAACAGAGAGGTTGGCGCAAGCTGCACAGGACAAGGGTGTGACTCTTGACAACACATAGCTAGCCTGGTGTCACCTCTTCTCCTCCCCCTCCTCCTCCCAAACATGCTCACTTTCCTGCTGCACACTCTGGGTGAACTGTCTGCCCAAACCCCTCAGACAAACCCAGGGTCAACTGTGCCCCTTCAGCTCTCCAGGGTCCACCTCCCCAACAGTGCCACCCCGTCCTTCTGCAGGCCCACAGCTCTGCACTCCTCTGTCAGCCCCACATCCTCCTCTACCTGCCTCAGGCTAAGCCCCTCCAGTCTAAATGCCAAAATGATCCTGTAAGTCCTGTAAGTCACCTGGTCAGATATCTGAATGCTTCCTCTGGCCCCAACTTTCCCCATGGAGTCTGAACTCCTCTACTTCACACTCATGTGCAGGTGAGCCTGGGCCAAGATCAGCTCAGCCCTCTGCAGGGGATGGGGGTGAGGCAGAGATGCAGAAGGGGTTGGGGTGGGGGGACAGCCTCATCACCAGGTGGGTTATGCAGGTCACACCGTGTGAACTTGGGTGTGGCCAGGTGAACAAGTCTGAGTAGGTGGGTACTGGAGAGTTTGAGGCAAACTGTCACAGTTTATGTTTACAGAGGATGACCATGGCTGCTACATGAGAATGGCATTCAGGGGCGCCCGTGGACCATCAGCAGGTGTCAACAAGTGTGTGGACTCAGCTGAACACAGAGAAGGGCACGTGTGGAGGACTGGGGAGCAACCTAATGGGACAGATTTGATCTGCTCTTGACTCAGAAAAATCAGGCAAGGGGGCTGGGGTTGTGGCTCAGTGGTAGAGCGCTTGCCTCGCATGCGTGAGGCACTGGGTTCGATCCTCAGCACCACATAAAAATAAATCAATAAAGATATTGTGTCCACCTACAATTTAAAAATATTAAAAAAAAAAAAAAGAAAAATCAAACAAGGAAAAAGAACTGAGGACAACCTCATGGTTTTTACTGCGCAATCGTTTAACTGTATTTGTGAACATTTTAAAGAAGATGAAGGTATCCTGGAACACAACGAAGACCCTCAACCATGGCGGGAAAGAGGTACCAGCCCTAGTGTGGAAGGACGGGGTACAGGTTCAGGAGCAGCTGCTTACCAGTCCAGAGGGTCGTTCTTCATCCTGAGGTTGTCCCTGGGGAAGTAGCCAGGGGGGTAGCGGAGGTTGTGGTATTGATCCCAGAGGACTCTCTTGCTCCGAGGAGGCGTAGGAATTATCTTCACCTTCACTGGGAGTTTCACCGTTGAAGTCTGTTCTGCACCATTTTTTGACTTCAAAACAACAAAAACAAATCCTTGAAATATCCCATCCCAGGAAAAACTATCAAGAGTTCAGGGTTGAAAATGCTGTTTCCAGTACCAGTTTAACCCAAACTGTCTGAACAAGAAAGCTTGCACCAACAGAGGATGCAACATCCACGTGTCACGACTAATCCCATGACTCTCAGCGCTGAAGACTTAACACTGAAGATACGGTGTTCCTAAGAACTACTGGCGGGGAGGAGCCCTGCGTTTCCTCTTAGGAAAGACCTACTTCTGACACACTCATCTTAAGCCTGAATCCAGCATGAGGTCCCCACTTCTGCACAGCACAAGCAGCACAGCCCTCATCTGCCCAGCCTGGTTCTGAGCACAGCTACTCTCGGGCCCTGGACCATCACTCGTGGCTATCGAGGCTAATCCCACCTGTCAACTGCACTTGAAACCCGCAGCCCTCAGCATTAAGCCTGCCCCTCCCTTCCAGGCAGGGGATGGGAAAAGGTAAAGAGAAATGTGCCACGTCCTGGCCTGTCCTTACTTCCGTCTCAGCTGGGGACGCCACCGTGATCATGACATGGCCCTGAGCGATGCCTTCCCAGGAAGCTGCCTTCTTGGTTACAGAGATGGAGATGGCCAGGTAGCCTGACCAAGGCCATAACACCGAGGAGTAAGAGAAAGCGACTTCAATGTTGTCTCCATTCTGTGGTAAGTAGGGCTGCCAGTCAGGCTGCAGGACAAGAGACAGGCTGAGGCTAAAAGTGAGATGCACAGAGAGAAAACCAGACAGACCTCTGTTCCTAAATAACCCAATTGGCTTTTGAGAAATACTTCATTTAATTGAGCAAAATGAAATTAATGAACAGATAAGTAGCCTGTGGGCTGCCTGGAACGTATCCCCTAGAAAAGTCCAGAAACCACTATTTTGGAGTCTCCAATTTTATGGAGAATTTTCCTCATCATATAAAAACAGGGACACACATCAAAGAACTTTGACAAACAACTTTGATCTGATTAGAGAATTTATATAAGTGAAAACACTCCACCTTGAGGTTAGAGGCCCATTTGTTACACACGGAAAGAATCGTATTAATTTAGAGAAACCAAAGGCCGAGGATGCTGAGCACCTTAATCATGTCCTGTGGCCAGGAGGGGCAGCTTGAAAGGGAGGGTGCGACGGTGGGAGGGTGCGACGGTGGGTGTGCTGTCCCTCTGGGGTGGGGGGAGGCAGGAGGCGGTCATCTAGGAGACACGCGCATCTGCTCCTCCATCAGCCAGGGTTCAACAAACCCAAATCGCCCATCTTCCTCGCATGCCACAGAGTAAGAACATTCCTCCCAAGTGAGTCGGCATTTTAAAAAATTCTAGAAAATAACATTATTTGCCAGCTAGAGCATCACAGAGAGTGAAGAAGAACGGGACTTATGAATGCTCTTGGGGGCCACTGGCCAGCAAATGAGAAAAAGTGACTCTCTCCCATCTCTCATACCACATGCAAATTAACACAGACACAAATATTTAGTACTTAGCAATCACATTAGAGGAAAATCAGAAGAAATTTAAAATTGAAATCTTATGTCTCTACAGGTCTAAGTTTCTAATGTTTGAAACAGAAGAAATCATACAAAATGAAAATTCAACTACTTCAAAATGTAAAACCTACAGAAGCAAAAAACAAACAAGAACCCACCACAATGAGGAATATTAAAGTGCGGCCAGGCAGGACTTCCCACAATGCGCCAGCAGCTCATTCCTTTGCAACATGACCTGTTAGGACTGATAAGGGAAATCCCAATTCTAGGCCGAGGAAATGAAGAGGCAATCCACAGAGGAAATAAACCAGCAAATACACCCAGAGAGCTCCACCTCGGGAACAGCTGGGAAGCACCTCGTGCACAGCATCCCCCATGAAAGTGAAGAAGAGAGCCGTGCCACCCAGGAAGGGTAGGCCCAGCCCCACAACAGAGGGACGCTGGCCACGTGCACACAGGAGCACTGCTCAGCCGGGACAGGCAATGGGGCTCTGCCCCACCATGAACCTTGAAAACATGCTCAGAGAAGCCCTTTATGGAGAGGCAGCACTATCCATCCTGCCAGCTGTTGAAATGTAGGCAAACCCACAGCCGCAGCTAAGGCTGGCTGCCTAGAGGCCAGGGAGAGGCTGCAGGGAGTGACTGCTGATGGGTACAGTTTTCCTTGTTGGGTTTTTGTTTTGGGTACTGAGGATTAAACCCAGGGGCACTCTACCACTGAGCTATATCCTCAGCCCTTTTTACTTTTTGAGACAGGGCCTCGCTAAGTTGCTGAGGATAGCCTTGAACTTGATCCTGTTGCCTTCACCTCCCCAGTCACTGGGACATTATGCATGCCCAATCGTACCTGGCCGGCACAGTTTCTTTATAGAGTGATGGGAATATTCTGGAATGAGATATTGGCACAACCTAGTGAAAATATTAAAACCCACCAAACTACATAATTTACAAGGATAAACTTTATGGCATATTAGTTATATATCAATTTTTAAAAACTCATGAAATGCAAAAATAAAAAAGATGTACGACCCGGTGCAGGCACGGAAGAAACATATTCCCTTGAATGGCACCAGCCACAGTCTAAGCCAGTAGAACTCTCTTGGAAAGGATTTGGTTATATGTGCCAAGAACTACAATAATGTTCACACCCTCTGATTCAAAATTCCAATCCAGGCAGTTTATGTTAAGAAAATAATTCAGGAGAAAAGAAAAGCATACATGCAAAGATAGTGAAATGTTTACAGTTGAAAGCCTCCTCACTGTTCCTCCAAGGGGAAACAGTGAGCAAATTATAATCCACCAACTTGAGATCATGTCACCATTGCAAGTATATGAGTACATTTCAAGAAGGAAATGTTTGCCTACCATACAAAGGTAACGAAAATATGTATTTCAGGTAAGGGCTGGGAAAGTGTATCCCTGGGAAAGTGGCTGTGAGTGTACTGGGGCTGGAGGGAGGCTCTGTTCTTTCTCCCTACCCCTTACTGTTGTGGTAATGTCTACACAGGAAAGAGTCAAAATCTTTTTTTTTTTAAATGCAAAGTGTTTTCCAATGTAGTGCCTTTATTTATTTTATTTATTTATTTATTTTTTATGTGGTGCTGAGGATCGAACCCAGTGACTCACACATGCGAGGCAAGCGCTTCACCACTGAGCTATAGCTCCAGCCCTAAGAGTCAAAATCTTATAAAAGCAAAATTCAAAATAAAGACCATACATTCTAAATAGGAAAGCTTACTTATGATCATTAAGGAATAAAATAATCACAACTGGGCCTGTAAATTACAGGAACCAAACTGAGAAGGAAAAAAGGGAAATTTGTTTCTTTATGCTCTGACTTCCTGCACAGACTTAGGGTCTGGCAAATACTACCTGAGATAGCTCTGTCACCTGAGACGGGTGAAGCGTGTTTTTCCTTCCTTAACTTCAAGAGAGAAAACTAAGAGCTCAAGGTCTGGGCCATGTCTGAGTCACCACCAAGTCAGAGAGAAGTCTCACCTTATCCACGATTCTTCCTGTGACTCCCATGCCGTTGAGGATGGTGACGTTAACAATTGTTGGCATTCCTCCATAGTAGATGGGCTGGGAGCAGTAGGGCCACATGTAGGGACACTCGGTCAGGTCGATGTAGCTGGGGCTCAAACTGGAACAAGGGAAGAGTGTTAGACCATGCCAGCAAGCAGAGGGGAAGCAGTGCCCGGCGGGGCACAGCAGCACACTCTCAAGGGCCTGCCTGGCCTCTGGGAACTCGGCAGGGGGAGACTCTGTTGACGAGGCTACTGTGCACCTGCTGGACTATCTGGCAGAGAAGAGTGTGTGGGCAGCTCCAAAGGAAATCTCGGATTCAGATCTCAAGAGGGCTTCCCAGGAAGACACATGTACATGTGTGGATGCACTTGGCTATGGGGGGGACTCTGTAAGACCTGGCCTGGGGAAGCAGGCCAGAGGGAGGCGCTTAGGAAGCCTAAGTCTGGACTTCTCCAGATCCCTGACCTGAGATGTCCCTTTCCCTCACATGTCCTCTGCATCTCTGCTGTACTGCTGCAAAGCACTGAGCCTGGCGTGGTCCTGGGCCTGAGTGGAACTGCTGCACAGCACTCCTGTGCTTTTCCCTGTTTCCCATCCTCTCATCTGAAATGAACCTGTGCAGGGTCAGCATCACTCCTAGCACAGAACCCATGTCCCCTATGCACAGGTGAGAGGACAGCAGGAAGAGAGTGCTTCAGCTATGACCTGAGACAACCTATGTCACATAGGCATACGTAGACTTGCCTATCAAGCTGCGTGGTGTGTGGTGGGCGTGGCTCTGCTCAGCTGCTTCATCTCACCAAGGACAGCTCGCCTTGCTTACAGATCAACTACCTAACAAGCGCTTTATCAGCTCATTACAGAAAGGTTTATCTGGGCCAAATAAATACAAAGCCAAGACAAATCCAAACTATGTCCTTAGGGATACTATGAGTTTCACAGGCAGTTATAATCTGTACGTGCCACTTTAAGTGATTTAAGACAGACACTACCTAATTCCAAACATCCTTCCTGATGGCTGGCCATGTGGCTACAACTGCAGGAGTCAGCAAGTGCCTGCTCTAGCTGACATACTTGTGAACTTCACTGGCACCTATGCTCTGTAAAGTTTCAGTCAACTAATAAAATGCAACTAAGAAACTGTTATTAGCAAACAGAATTCAACACCACATTAAGAATATAACATCACAACACAGTGGGATTTATTTCAGGAACGTAAGAGTGGTATTAGGAAAGTAATTAATATCACAAGCCATATTAGTAGTTCGGAACTATTTCCAGAGTTTCTCACAAGCCTACAACACTCAATGCTTAGTCCTGACAAAATACACTCAAGAAAATAGCAACTGATGAAATGTTCTGCCATGACTGATGTACAACCTTGGTCAGAAACCCGGCATCTTACTCAGTGGAGGAATACAAGAGGCATTTCCACTGAAAAGAGGAACCACACAGGTATGCCCACAATCTCTAATGAGATTTAACCCTGTGCCAGAGGTACTGGCTAGTGAAAAGGGGCCAGAAGACATCTAGACAGGCTTACGGACTGGCTAAGGAAGACAGAAGACTATTTCTACTTCCATGGTGTAGAAAAGAGGACCCTAGAGAATCAATAATAAAAATGATTCAAACAGTATTTCACAGGATAGCAGAACATAAAATTAACATGAAGGAATAAAAACCACAATAAGAGGATATAACAGAAGTTAACCCCACCTATAATAACAAGAAAAAGCTTAAATACTTGAATTTACCAGGAAATGTGCAAAACCTATGGGCAGACAGCTGCAAACCCAGAAGACACAGAGGCCTTGAATGAACAGAAACATCCTCTGCCCTCAGACAGAACTATTCAGCACCAAAAATATCAGTTCTCAGTTCATTTAAGACTCAATGCACTCCAAAAGTGCCAATAAGCTGCTTCTATGGATTTTGATAAGGTGATATGAAAATTCACATGAAGGAAATAAGCATTCAAGAATAGCCAAGATGACAGTGAACACAGCAGTAGGGACCCAGTCACTGAAGGGCACTAGAAAGGCTTCATCAGCAGCACAGTGGGGCCAGTAGGCGAGCAAGCTGGCAGCAGAAGGAAGGAGCCCTGATACATATGGATCTGTAACATGGTAAGTCAGCACCTCAGATCCCTGAGGCAGAGGTGAGCTTTCTAACACATGGACCTGCAACGAGTGGGTGGACATTTGGCAAAAGGTAAATTAGATCCGCATGTCACAAAAATGTACAATAGACTCCAAGTGGATCAGGAAATCTCAAGCAAACAGAAGAAAGCAAACAAGTATTAGAAGATGAGCAGGATCTTCTTATTTCACTCAATCAAGAAAAAGGACTCAAACTTCAGAGGTAGCAGCAATAACAGAAGACTAACAAATTTGACTATAAAAAAAAATAAGAAAAACCAGCCAGGTGTGGTGGGGCACACCTGTAATCACAGTTACTCAAGAGACTAAGGCAGGAGGATTGCCAAGTTTCAGGTCAGACTGAGCAACTTTCAGAGATCCCATTTCAAAAAGCAAAAATAAAAATAAATATAAGTATTTTTTAAAATGTGTGCATGTACACACACACACACACACACACATATATTACAGGGTGGGAGGGGATGCAGCTCAGGGGTGGAGCACTCGCTAGCATGTCTGAAGCCCTGGGTTCAATGTGAAAACTGAGGAGGGAGGAAAGGAGGAAAAGAGAAGCACTGGGAATGAAATGGGACCATTTATGTCACGTGCACACAGGAACCTGTCACAATGAACCTCACATAACTGCAATGCATAACAAAAACCTCCCTGCCCAAACAAAAAACCAACATGGCAAAAAATATCTTATATAAGTCAAAGCAAAACCTCAATAAACTAGGAGACAGATTTGTGACATCTATTACTGACCAAGGGTCACTGTCCCTAATAAAGTACTTAAAAATGGAGAGATCAAACACTCCTCAGAACACCAGGATGAGAAATGAATGACAATTCACAAGGAAGATGGAGAAACGCCCTGAGCACAGACTTCATTTAAGTGTCCACACCCTCTTAACCAAACAACTGTGATCTAAAACAACTCTGAGGAGCCACTGCTCATCTGTCACATGGGCAAACAAAAGAACAGGCTGTGCCTTTGTGCAGTTCTGACTTTACAGACATGGCAGTGTTTCACACGCCCAACCACTTGCTAAAATCAACCAGGAGGTGGGAGGTGGAAAAATCAACAAAGGAACCTGAATACTACAATGCACCTGAGCAGCAAAGACCTAAGCAATCCTGGAAAACAGCTTGACTTGATTCTGTAAGGGCAAAGTTAAAAGGCACCATACACAACGACCATACTCTAGTTAGTAACGTATTTACAAGGGCGTGGGTCAGCAGTTCTACAAACCACTCAACACGAGCAAACACAGCACAACTGTGTGAAAGAGCCAGGCCTCTCACTGGGGAGGAGGAGCAAAGAACCAGAGAGGGCAGGCTAGGACGCACTCTGGTGCCTGGTGGAGTCAGGAAACAGCACGAGCACCTTTCCACCATACACAGATGATTTGTGCACACGTGTGCACCCCCAGGCTAGCTCCTGGTCTTCCAAACCCCATCCTCCTACTGAAGGAAAGAACAGACACTATGCTGGAATGTGGAAATGCATGATGGGACATCCATGCTGCCAACAAGAAAAGAAGCTCTCAGAAAATGACGGAGACATGCTGAGCAGACAGACAACAAACAAAAGCAGCTCCCACCAGACGGATCTGGAGCAATCTAAACAAACAAAACAATCGTATCAATGGATTATAATCCACTGAGTAAAGTAAACACACCTCCATGCATCCACACTGATACAGATAACAATAAATAAATGGGGGCTGGCCACAGTGATTCCCAGAGACACAGGTGATGTGACCACTAAGAGCAACCTGGGAGCCCAGACCCAACACAGGGCCTGCACGGGACAATGAGCAAGACCCACACCAAGTCAGCACACTGGTCTGCCACGCTCAGTCAGTGTGCAAGTCCAGGCCGTGAGGCTGCGCTGTGCTGCAGCGCGTGAGCACCAGGGAGCGCTGGGTGAAGCAGCAGATTCCCCTGTGCTAGAGGGAAACTCATCAATCTAAAACACAAAGGATGAAAAACAAATAACCTCAAGCTCATCAGCTGAAGACACCAGGTAAACTCACCTCAAGAAACAGAGTACCAAGTCAGCACAGGCACTCTCGGGGGAGCCAAAGTCACGAGCAATGATGGAGCTAGACTCCCTCTGAGGGTGGAGAGACCCACACAGCAAACCAACACGGGCCTGGACCCTGGACCAGAAGGAGAATGCGAGGAGGAAGATGTGCGCCAAGAGGGGGGCTGATGCCGGTCCCAAGATCAGCTAAGCTCCACGCTGGGCACACAGGGCAAACCGTGTGGATGCAACATCATTAGTGTTTATGTTACAGACACCAGAACTAGTCAGGTGACGGCATCACAAGCTCTGCGGCCAGCACCCTAGCAGTAGCACAGCCTCACAGAGTACCTGCTCAATGCTGTGTTTTGAGGCTAGCGTTTTGTGCAGGCAGAAAGTTTAAGAGCCCAGGGAAGGAGAGGAAGGCCTCTGTGAGGCAGCATACTGACCTTGCCTGTGGCCTGTAGCTGTTGAGGATCTGATAGGCTCTGAGCAGGTCCAGCTTGCCATGGCCTTGCTCAAACATGTTGACCCCAGGAAGCCTCCGGGCTGATGCAATCAGGGCCTGCTTCATGCTGGCAGGATTCACCAGCTCACGTTTCTGTACTGTGCTGGTGAGAAAATAAAGTATTTGTTCATTTTCTCTCAGTAGAAGAAACAAAATCAGACCGACCCTGGCCTGCAAACGTAGGGTTCCAATCTTGTTTTCCATCTAGCAGGAGCATCACTGATGGAGCCCACATGACAGGAGACTGTCATGTACAGCGGCCTCAGTACCACACACCCTACCCTGCAACTCTGCTCAGCAACTTATGGGCTGGTGCCTGTTTGTGTTAAACTTATGAGTAGTGCCTATTTTCCCAATAAATTAACTAAATCAATCACACAGGTTGCAGGAAGCAAGAATATCAAAGAGGCACTGGCTCCAGGGGAAGGGAGGTCTGCTGGCTGAGGGAGAGGACAGCCTGGGGTAAGCTGGCTGGAAAGAGCAAAGGCACACAGGCAGATGCTGGACAGGGCCTGCAACGCAAGGAGGGCAGGAGGCGCGGGCTGAGGAAAGACCACTGCCTCTGCGGCTGGGCCTGGCCTTCCTGTTTCCACATCTGGAGGCCTCTGTGGGATGGTCACCTGGTGGATGAGGTTGTGCAGAACACACAGACCTGAGGCCACCTTCAGATGTCACTCTCGTGATGCATCTGAGCAAACTTCAACCCAGCTCGACCTGCCGAGGAGCCCAGCCAACTCTAGCACTGAAGGATTCAGTTTGTGCGTCTACGTGAGTAAATTTTAATCCCTCCATTGAGGGGGAAAACACCAGTGGGCACAAAAGAGGACTTCTCTCCTGAGCCCGCAGTATTCTCACCTGACGGTCTTGTCCTGAGTCTGGGCAGGCTTCCTGAGTGGGAAGCCCAGCAGCAGAAGTGCGGGCACACGGGGGGGTTGCTACCCTCCTCCTCTTTTGCCATAAAGCTGAACCAAGGTGGCACAGCAGCCACTGTGAGCTGTTCCTGAGCCCTCACTGTGGCACTTTCAGCTGCTGCAGGTGAGGAGAGTGGCAGGTCTCCCTGGTGCTGGACACACCTGCAGCGAGCGCAGCCTCTCTTCCCACTCACTCCACAGTACAGCGCTGGAGGGCAGCTGCTGCTGTGGCCCTGCTTCCTGCTAAGCGTCACAGGGAGGGACAGAGCTGAGCCAGGGTTTCCTGCTTCCAGAACCCACAGGACTGTCAACAGAAGCTCTTGCTGAAGCCCCTGCCCTCGGCAGACACTATCGTGTGAGTGAGCAGGTAAGCCGCAGCCCACCCTCCTCTCGCTTCTCTCTATGCTCCCTGGGGCAGGGCACACCTGGGAGAGAAAGAACATTCCTGGCAAGGACAGTGCTGTTTCCCAAAGACTCCTCTAGCCAATGTCAACATCTTCAAGAGACTGGCTCTGATCTGAGAGGGAGGACAGGGCAAGAGGCAGCTAACTTTATCAAAGATTACTGATAAAATAATCTGCAGCTTTAGGCGCCAAAATCAACATGCAATTCGCTTACTTTTAAAGAGTTGTTTTTTTTTTTAAATACTCAGGGTGCTTAACCAGTGAGCCACATCCCCAGCCCTTTTTATTTTTCATTTTAAGTCAGGGTCTTCCTAAGTTGTTTAGGACCTCATTAAGTCGCTGAGGCTGGTTTTGAACTTGTGATCCTTCCGCCTCAGCCTCCTCAGTCACTGGGATTACAGGTGTGCACCACCACACCCAGCTAAAGAGAATTTTAAATATGAAAGCATTTACTATCATTTGCCTGTTTTAATTTTTAAATTAACAGAAATTTCAAATATTTAGAGTTTTCTTTGCTGAATAACTAAGACCTCAGTTAGGCAGAAAAACTATGATTTATTTGAGGGAAAATACAATGACAAGATGAAGGCTGGCTCCAAAGACACCTTTTTATGACTCAGAGAACAAGGGAGCATAGTCTGTCTGGCTGAGAGTCAGAGCATGCGCGCTTTGACTCTGGACGACTGTTGGAGAGCTGCTTCTACCTTCATCTTCTGCAAAGTGCGAGTGCACGACAGCTCCATCCCAGCCGTGCACAGGACTCAGACACGGACATCCCCTCACAGAGCAGGGCTGACCACCTGTCCCTGCCTGGCCTGCCAACACCTTAGCTAAGAGCATGTTAAAAGTGAATTCACACTCGCACCAAGTATTATACAAGATCAATGTGTTAAATTGCTTCATTATAGAAACTCTTTGCTATCTGTATGTGTCCCATAATATCATTCTATACACCTTAAATATACACAGCAAAGTGTATTTAATTCTTTGAAAGCACATCCCCAAGGACGCAGAGGCATGCAGGAAACGGCACGTGCACGTTAAAACCGTGCTCGTCAGAGGGAAGAGCCCCTCGCCCTGCAGGGTGCCCATCACTTCCCCAGCTTACACTGTGCTGGCACACATCACCAGGCCCTGACAGGAGGGACCCACCTCCCATGCAAAGAGGAAGGAATAGAGACCTCACACCCAGTCAGGCACAGACCTCCCATCCACTCTGCCACCCTCATGCCAGTCCCAAGAGGATGCTTTTGCCTGAGCTCCCCAACACTCACCTCACTAGTAAGGTGACAGCACCCGCCACCACTGGAGAGGCCACGCTGGTCCCTGAGAGGGCCCGGCACCCCCCTTTCACACCCGAACCCCGCACTCCAGCACCATAGGTGACGACGTCAGGTTTCACACGACCGTAGCCTCCAGGCAGTTCCTACAAACAAGAGGAGCTCGGTTTCCGCACCACACAAGCTGGGACACTAGAATGTGGGGTGATGGTAAATAAAACCAGAACAGAAAAACAGGGACCTCAACAGTGCCACGTGAGGAAGGCACCGGCTTGGGGCCTGAAAACAAGCTGAGGTGACGATGCAGAAAATAGAACATTTCTTTAGACTGTTTTCTAACAACCAGTAGGGCAGCAAGGCCGTGAAGGGATTAAAAAATAAAAACTTCAGTGACACGCAAGACCAGAAGCTGCTCACTGATTTCTTGCTAAAACTAGAAACTGGAAATTACTTTATCTCTAGATAAATTAAAAATTAGAACCATGTTAGAATGAGAAAACTAAAATTAAAAAGTAGAAAATCTTTTTTTCACAAGGAAGAGTACACAGTGGTGACTGGGTATTTCCACAGGGAATAAGAGAGCCTTGGAGCGATCGAGACACCATGTGACAGACCTAATGGGGTCTCAAAAAGTGCTCTCAAGCTTCATGAAAACTGGGTCAAAACGAGCGGCACAGCAGGACTTCTCTGTTGACACTCGTGATCTGAATGGAAACCTGCCGGCAGCCAACTGCGATGGGAGCACAGACCACTGGCGTGGGGCACGGGTGAGGAAATCAACCGCCGCACCTCACAGATGATTCAGCGGTATTTCTCAAAGGCCAAGGCCGTGAGAGCACATCACAGCTCGGGGAAAACACAGGGCTGGGCTGAGGCTGGCAGGTGACTGTGCCTAGCATCTGACCACACCCAGGACGTGCCAATGTGCATGGATGAAGATGAACAGCACAGCGCCGTCCGACATTCAGAGTGGGATCCACAGCCTGCAGCGCCAAGTAGTGGGTCCACTCCAGGGGGAGGCAGTGTGGGCCAAAGGAATGGCACCTTGTGCCTAAAGGAAGGGGCACCAGTGTGTTGGCACTGTCCAGGCATGAAGGCTCAAGTGGAAAGCTATCACAAGTGGTGCTGCAGGAGGACAAGTATTTCCAGCAAGTGGTGAGTCCCTCCAGGGCCTTACCCGAGACCTCCAAGCACAGCACATGTCAAGTGAGAATACCAAAAGATGGCCTGTCCCCAAAGAACATGAGGGAGGTGCTGCCCAGGTGAAGCCTAAAGCCCCCGAGGGCTGCTCCAGGTGAAGGAGGATCAGTCAGCTACACAGTCGAACCCCACACAGCTGAACTGTTAACCTGCTGGAGCCATTTTGATTTTGTGTAAATAAACATAATCATTCCCATGTTAGCAGAGTTGCTACTAAGCTGCTACTGGCTTCGACTTATTAAGGCCTAAAAAAAAAATCTTCTCACTTTGTCCTAAGAACTGCTTTCTTCCTACCAATTAGAACAAGTGGGCGTGAGTCCAACTCACCTAAAAGTGAGCTACTTGGAAATAAGTCAAAAAGAAGAGGAACTGGGAAGCACCACTCGGAAACCACCTCTGGCCTTTGTGGCAGCTCAGGACTTGTCAGACTGAGTTGGCAGGTGCTGGAGAGAACAGGTCTCTTGTCCCAAGAGAAGCACCCACCCCACAGCCCTGGCTGCTCGATTTGCAGATCTGAGGTCTGCCTCACAGGCTGCTCTTCTACCTGTGCACCCAGATACACCACGAGGCATTCGGACCGAAGGCTCCATGAGCCACATTAGACTGATAGAAAAGCATACCCAGGTGGTCATTCCCCTGGAAGAAAAGCGGGCGATGTTATCTTCAAAGTCAATGCCACCCACTCCAATCACATCCATCTGATCAGCAGGGTTATTCAGAGTGCTAAATTGAGACACACATAAAAAGGGGGGAGAGAAATACTTTTAAATGAACCATTCAAACATGGGCAAATGCTCCCAGAAAAATTTAAGGCCTCATTAGGTTCTTCTGTGACAAAAACGTGTGGCCTCAACACACTGCTGCTCTTCACAGCGTCCTGTGTTCTGTGAACTGTCATGCTTTCTGCCCCCTGTGTGTTGTGCTCAAACATTTCTGCCCTCTCTGTCCTGTCACCTTTCCACCCACAGGTGGGCCCAGCTCCAGACTCGCTCCCTCACTCCTCCAGGCTCCCTGCGTCTTCCCTGGCCCTGAACGTCCCAGGAGTTAACATGTCACAATTCACCACCTGGTGATGTGCTCTTGTGTCACCTGAATCATTCCATTCAGAGGCATCTTGCCTCCACAACTAGATGAGCTGTCACCGGGGAGGACACCAGATCGGCACATCTGCATCACCACAGTCAGAAGCTGACACTTGCAGTGGGCCTTTTACAAGTGTCTGCACTCAAGAGAATGTGGGGACCACCATTTCTCTGCAGCTTTAGGCTCCACAGAAGAAAGAACACACAGGAAAGACCAAATCATTCTCTTGAGTACATCAAGTGCACTATACCTGCAAAGAAGCTATCACGAAATGAACAATGATAAAAACATTTGAAGTCAAGATGAAGCCAATTTGAAAGCATGTAATAATCAGTTACGAAATTGTATTTCTAAGCTTTTTATATTACAGCTTCATTACCAAGCTCTGGCAACTCAATAGGCTTACTAGACATCAGCAGGGCCGAGACTGTAGCTCAGTGGTAGAGTACTTGCCTAGCACATGTGAGGCACTGGGTTCAATCCTCAGCACCACATAAAAATAAAGGTGGAAAAGAAAAAAGACATTAGCAGCAAGATTCTACAAGTGTATGCTTTAAGTAATACTTCAAACCACATCCAACAAACACTGGCTCTGCCTTCTCAGCTCACTGGCCACCATATGCTACCAGGTAGCTATGCAGAGTAGCCAAAATGGCTTGCGGTGACTAATGCTAGAAGTATGCAAATTTCCATCAATTCAAGGAACAGAGGCTAGTACAGAAGTCACAAACAGAACCTTCCACTGAAGTTGACAAAAGAATGCCACGTTCCCACCCATCCTCGTCCCGTCAATCATTCTAATACTGGCTGTGTTTTCAATCCTTAAGACATAAGGGATGGCATCAAGAAAAACAGGCTGAGAAATAAAGAAATCACTGTTGGTACTGAAAAGGGGGCAGCTGCAGCTGCAGCCTCACTGGCACCACAGCCTCCGAGGCGCCAGAAGCGTGATGGGCGCAGGACTCAGAAAGAGACTGCAGCAAAGGGGCTGAGAGTGCATGCCTCATCTCCAGAGGGGCTGGCAGGGACACGCCTCTGCCCTGACCAACGCTGGGAGCAGCCCTCCAATGTCCAGACAGTCAAACTGTAACCACCACCAGGTGGCTGCAGGGACCATGCCATTTGCTATCACCGCAAAAGACAGCACAGATGCCAGGGCCTTATGTGGTATTGTGTCCACACAAATCATTTGGAGACAGGATCTTCCTCTTGAGGTCTTTCTCTTCTACTAGACTCAAAATTCACAACTCTCTGCTTAGAAGCTCTGGATGCAATTGCCCACAAAAGCCAGAGGGTTCAGAAGATGCCTGGTGTGTGACAGGTAGTCCTAACAGTGTGAAAAAGCAGACAGGTGTGAACAGGAGGATTAACAGCAGGAGCAGGGAGAGAGAACCTGAAATAAACAGTTATTCCTAGAGACCCAGAAGGAGCCCAGACACAGGGAAACGTGCACAGGCCAGTGATGAACAGAGGCAAGCCAACTCTGCTGTGGCTCCTGAGAGGAACATAGCCACCTTGTCCTCTCTCACACCCCAGCTGCCTCTACACTACTGAGCACAGACACAAGTAGCTATAGCAGATGCCTCTGGCCACAAAGCCTGAAATGTTTACTCATCTGACCTTTGATAGGAAAAGTTTGCAAGCTCCTGCTAGACTCTAGAGGATCTTGAACAGCAGAAGAAAAACACTCACTTAACCTATTAAATAAAAATGAGCCACTGTGGATTCCTGAATAGACATACAAGAGGAGAGGGTGGAACAGAGGAGGCTGCATTCCTGGCCACTCCACGGCAGGAAACCAGGAAAGCTGACAGGGAGCTTCTCTGCAAGGTGGGTGAACAAAAAAAGAAAACTGGTAGAATATCTGTTTGGACGGTGGATGTACAGATAACAAGAAAGGAGAGCATCAGTCACCACGTGGAGCACCTGCAGTCCGGCTTCGTCCCACAACCACTGTGCGAACAAGACCATGCCCCAGCAACAGGCAAGGAGCTGAGGCTCGGAGAAGGGAAGGTCCTCAGCTCACACAAGGCAGGTTTGCAACTGTCTGGTTCCACTGCTGTCTGCTGGAGGGCTGGGTGGGAAGAGAGGACAGGAAACTGACAACTGGGTATTCTGAACCGTTGAGTGGGGACAACAGGAACAGGAGAAGCAGTGATCAGAGAACCACACGAAGGGGAAGCAAGAAAACTGACATCTGAGATGCCTCAACAACCAGTGTTTGTCACAGAGGTACAACAAGGGTATATCCATGTCACTTATATTTATTAATCAAAATATGCATTAGTGATGCCATAGCAAATATAGACCTTGAACCTCTTGCAAGGGGACAGGATCACTTGCTGAACTAAGCTGAAACCATTCATGTTTCAGCTGCCAACATTCATGTTTTCTGACTTTAACTTCACCCAGGTCAGCCTCATACTCTCCCTGGACACTGGATCTCCAGGCCACCTGCTTTCCCTCAGCAGGAACTCTAAGGATGTCCCAGCTAGATGCAGTGTGTCACAGCAGAAGCACATGCACACAAGGGTAAGGGCACACGTTCAGTCCCCCCTCCCCCCCTCACTGCGTCACGGCACAAGGGACATTTTTCTGTTCCTCTCTGTGATTTTTCTCTCTTCTCTGTAGCTACCTCAAATCCTTTGCCATAATACCAAACTGCACCACCCTGGGCCCTCAATGAAGGAAGTGACAAATATTCTACTCCAGAAGCTTTACAGTACAAGAAGCTACTTGCATATTTTATCTACAGAATAAAAATCAGAGCCACAGACAGAAAGAAAATCGAGAACATGAACCAGACAAGAGCCTGCTGGTGGTGTTTCAGTGGAAAATCGAGCATCTCCTGCTGCTTGGATGCCCCACAAGCACAAAGCACGCTGTGACTGTCCTTTGCTCTTCTCCCAATCAAATGATCCTCTCCTCAGCACCTAAACTTTGGGTCCCTACCTGGCCCTGGACTTCTCCCTGGAGCTGGGTTTACCATGTTCACACCTGATCTTTCCTGGAAAGACAGGCACCTGTCTACTTCCTTCTTGGCCTCTGGGTTTTGTACACAGTGGATGTCAATAAATGCTCAGTAACTATGGATTCACTTTCTTTTTCTTTTTTTTGGGTACTGAATATTGAACTCAGGGGCACTCAACCACTGAGCCACATCCCCAGCCCTATTTTGTGTTTTATGTAGAGACAGCGTCTCACTGAGTTGCTTAGCACCTCGCCATTGCTGAGGCTGGCTTTGAACTCGCGATTCTCCTGTCTCAGCCTCCCAAAGTGCTGGGATTACAGGTGTGCGCCACTGTGCCTGGCTGGATTCACTTTCTTGCTTGGTATTTAGAAGGGGAAAAAAGGAAGAACAGAATAAAAACTTTAGAACTCTACTATTTACAGCAAAGTTTTAAAAATTAAACAAGAAGATTGACCCTCCGAAGACTGACAGCTGCTATGAGTGGTGAGACTGGGGGGGTTCATCATATATTCTGGTTGTTTTCTTCTGTTTTTCAGTAAAACATTCACAATACAAAGTTTTAGAAAGATAAAAATAAGTATACACACATACATAAAACTACTGACAAATTTTAGTTATTTCAGGGGGAAAAAACCAGCCCTCACATCACCCTTGGCTACTTACCCATACAGGGGCCCATCATTGCCAATGGCAGAAACCATGATCACGTTGTTAGCTGTTAACTCCCACACCTAAGAGGCGAGCAAGCATTTACTTAATGAAACAAATGAAACACAGTACTTTTAAACAACCAACATGCAACTGTCTCCCAAACCCTATAAATAGTCCTAAAAAAGAAGGAAGCCCCCTCCAATATAGCACTGGCCATTCCAGAGGCCAGGGACTTGTGAATCTAAGGGAGGACAGCACCCAGAACATAGGGCTGTGCACTGCTGAGAGCAGACACTGACTTGCTGGCCATTTTCAGGAAAACTCAGTGTGGGTTTCGATCAGAAGGAACCAACAAGTTCCCCTTACAAATACCTACTTCTAAGACCTCTATCCCACCAGGTTTATGGCACTCTAGTCACTAGAGTACCTGTCATTAGCCATTTGCTCTCACAAAGCTGTCACACCTGAATGAAAAGCCACCAGCACACTAGAAATGACGCAGCTGGAGCACAGGAGCGTGGGCGCTGCCATCACACACAACGTCTCTGTGCACCAACTCAACCAACCTTGTCAACAAAGGGATGGTCCATGAAGTCGGGACCACCAATGCTGAGGTTCAGCACATCAATCTTCTTTAGGATGGCATAGTTGAAGGCGTCCAGAAACCAGGATGTGTAAGATACCTAGTTATATTGAAACAGCCCCCTTAGTGTTTCAGTAAAAGTCTCAAAGTTCTAAGACAGTTTTTTTCCCCTAAGGGTAAAATATAGACTCTTTAAAGCAGGAAGTATTTTTCTTAATGTCTTTTTAAGGAACTTAAAATCAGAAATATACCAAGTACAAATAATGCTCTGGAATGTAAAATATTATACCCAGACATTCTAAGTCCTCAGGGCTGGCCCAGGGAGGAAGGCTGTGCTGGGCCTCTCCACAGGTGACTGGACAGCTCCTTAACTGTGGCATTCTTGCTAGATAAGTCCCCAAACTGCTAATGCCCACTTAGGAAAAGATGTATTCTACAGTACTTCTACGCAGCTAAGCATTTCTGAATAGCTGAAGGCACTGATCTATTGCTCTTCAGTCCTAAGTAGACAAAGGCAAATGGCAGCACTGACAGGCGTCTCACAGCAGCGTGTCTCTAGTGCTCAGTTCTTCCTACTGTCCTCACATGAAATAAATGACTCGGTGGATCACCATTTGGTATTTTTAAAAAATACAAAATTTAACCAAAATTAAAAAATACAAAATTTAGTTTACAGTGGGAAGAGAAATAGTAAAATGATTAGGAATTGCTTTTAACCACCTTTTAAAAGTACAGCTACATATCTATGTTTTACATATACATATAAAAGAAATCCTTAGAGGAGGAATAAGAAAAGAAGACCACCACATGGGAGACACGGGAAGTGAGCTAAGAACCCCCTGGGCGGGGGATCATCATTGTGTTAGCTTTTAGTATTTTTTTTTTTTTTTAATATTTTTTTAGTTATAAATGGACACAATGTCTTTATTTTATTGCTTTGTATGTGGTGCTGAGGATCGAACCCAGGGCCTCACGCATGCGAGGCAAGCGCTCTACCACTGAGCCACAACCCCAGCCCAGCTTTTAGTATTTTTGAGGGGTGTATTAATTGCACAAGAATTAAAATTTTAAGGTAAATACCAGCAGCCTCCCTCTTTTCTATAAATAGTTTCCACAAGAAGAGTTAGAGAACAAAGCTTGTACATTCACATTATCACCATAATGGGAGGGGCTGGGATACAGGGTCAGAAACACAGTCCCCACCCTCCAGCGGCAGGAACCCAATCAGGAAGCAAACACACAGGAGGGACTTATTCTATCAGGTGGCACAGAGGCCTCAGACAAACCTGAGCGTGAAGAGGAAATGGAAAACCAAGGAACTACTGAACACATGGCTCAGGGACAAGGTCTTCAGCATTCCAGGGAAGTGGTGAAGGAGGTGATGGGAGCACCACCCCATGAAGGCAGAAGGATCAACAGCAAGACTGTCACGTGTGGGCTCCAGAGAGGCCTGGGCATCGCTGGCACGCGCTGCTATAAAGCAGGAGTGTGTGTTCTATGTTCTGATTGTTTGCTTGTTTGTTTGTGCTGTTGGGGGTGGACCCCAGGGCCTCTCCTTGCGAGGCAGGCAAGCTTTCTATCACTGAGCCACACCCCAGCCCTATTGTAGTGCTGTACTTTTTACATTTCAATATTCATTCCTTAGACGTTTCAAGAGTCCTCAAACACTTACTTGATTGTTGGTAAAGACCCTGAAAATATGAAGTTCTGCATCTGGAGCAAAGCCTTGGCATTCCCTCATACTGGCGATCACACCTGCCACAAACGTGCCGTGGCCCAACCCTGTCAACACAAGAAAAGGAAGCCCCGTGAGACAGCTGGAAACACACGCCACCGCACAGCACTCCAAGCCATCCACTCCACGCAGACCTTCTGAAAGGCCTAATGGAGAGCTCTCCACACTCCACTGCCCTCCACCCAAACCTGCCAACCCACCACACCAGTGCCACTGGGCTGTGCACCCCATCTCCTGGGTCAGGGAGCTGCCCCTCCCAGGCACTACTCCCTCCTCTCCCAGCTTCTGTCTTACACCCTCTGAGATCTTCTGAGCATCTCCTGCTCTGACAAAAGGTGCGATAACGTGAGTGACTGTTACCCACGGACTGTGAAGTCGTCAGAACACGAAAACACACATCTGATCAAATGAGGGCCAGGGCGATGCCCCAAGCCCACAGGTGGGCACGCTCCCCCTCCCAGGCCCTACCATCGTCCAGGGTGCGCTCGTTGGTCCAATTGGTTCTCTCCCTCACGTTCTTGAAGTGGGGATGCTTCTCACTCAGCCCAGTGTCGAAAACTGCAACTCTGACATTAGCACCTGGTTCCAAAAAGAAAACCACCAAACTACGTTTGGAGAAGTCATCTTTTTGGACTTTTATCTACAAAATGCATTCCTGCCTGGGATCCACAGGAAGTGGACATCACAGGACACCAGAGCCCGCGTGCCACAGATCAGGTCAGATGTGCCAGGGTCACTGGCTCAGCCAAGACTAAGAAAGGAGGAGAGTGGGAGAACCGTCGCCATTTGCCCAGAAAGAAGACTGGGCATGAGATCTCCACAGACCGCCTCAGCCGTCACCAGTGCCCCACTCTGAGAAGTGCCTTGGGCTGCAGGATGTGACCGCTGACTGGCTTTCAATTTACTCGAGGCGCCATCCCCACACCTCCTCCAGCCGGGCAAACAGGGCGTGGCAATCGGGGAAACCCCTCCAGGCCTGAGAGGGCAGCGATTACCCAAAGCTGCTCACTAATAGCACACTGTGGAAGGGGACTGTGAACACCGCACAGGGTCAATCACATTTGAGGGAGGACGGCTCCAGTCAGCACTTTTCTTTCTCTTTTGGGGGGTACTGGGGATTGAACTCAGGGGCACTTGACCACTAAGCCACATCCCCAGGCTTATTTTGTATTTTACTTAGAGACAGGGTCTCACTGAGTTGCTTAGCACTTCACCATTGCTGAGGCTGGCTTTGAACTCGCAATCTTCCTGCCTCAGCCTCCTGAGCTGCTAGGATTACAGCATGTGCCACTGTGCCTGGCCCTGTCAGCACTTTTCTATAATGAATCAATTTCAGAGACTGGCCAAAAGCTATCTGCATTAATTTAACACATGAGGGGCTTGTTGGATCAAGAAATCTTAGAAAACAACTAAAAAAATACAAAACACTTTGTTATTTAAGAGTTAACAGTGTAATGAAGGTAATGTCCACCTGCTGAGCTATTTACATATCGATACTGTGTTGCACAACCAATACACTGAGACAACCATTAAAATCATTACCACTTTTTTAAAAACACACACATAAAACTGGAAACCACCTGGTTTTGGATAAAAAAAAAATTTCTGAAGATCACAGAGTGTTTTTTGTGAGAGAGTTCTCACTCTAATAAAACTGGGGGTGGGGGGGCTGGGATTGTAGCTCAGCGGTACAGCACTTGCCTCGCATGCGTGAGGCCCTGGGTTCGATCCTCAGCACCACATACAAGGCAATAAAATAAAGACATTGTGTCCCTC
>PVHX01006036.1:0-98526 GCA_004024805.1 Geosciurus inauris
CAAAAAAAAAAAAAAAAAGAAAGAAAGAAAGAAAAGAAAAGAACATCCTAAAACAAGTGATTTCCGCCATCTGGAACACATCTGGTTGGCACAAGGATCACATATCTGAACATCACTTGTCCACCTCTGCTGCTAAAAAAAATCAGTGGCTCTTACCCTTGGGGACAGGAAGGGAAGAACTCAGAATAAGAAAGGTGAGATTCCAAGCAAGGTGGATCAATTTGAGCAGGATGGCTGTTGCCTTGGGGACTCCAAATCTCCCTTTTGGTTGCTGTCCAGACTGGGCCATTTCTCTTTTGGTAGACAGGATGACTCACCTGACCTTTACCAGCAAACTAGCACACCTTGACTATCTCCTGAAAATAGGACTCATGAAGACCAAAGACAAGGCACAAGCCAAGAATAGTAGTGCTCAAATAGATTTTTTTTTCAGAAACTCTGGAGCTGGACTATCCAATTGGATAGGTACTAGTTACTTGTGGCTACCTAAATTTAAATGTTAATTAAGTAAAAGTGGATAAAATAAAAAATTCCTCAACTTGCACTAGCCACCTTTCAAATAGTCAGCGGCTGCATGTGGCCAGTGTCTACCATATTGGATAGTGCAGATATAAAGCATTTCCATCATAATACAAAACTCTACTAGACACTGCTGCTCTAGAATTTGCTAAGGGTGACCAGAATATCACCAAAGACATAAACCTAAAGTTGATCTCTATTCTCTTGTTCTTGAGAATTCTCTCCTTCCCTCAGGCATAGGTCTAGTTAACCAAGGCTGCCATTGTGAGCTGGAGGGGAGGATTAATCTTTATTCATGAAAATCACTACCTACTCTGAATAGTGACTTATCTCCAAAAGGCTAGAAGAAGGCCCTGGCTCTTGGTAAATGAGACCAGCTCCTGTGTCTCTGTTTATAGGTCAGACTAGGGGTGTTGCTTGGAGGGTTTTAAAACTCCACAACACTTACGGGTCACCTTCTATGTGCCAGGTGGCTTCCAACAGGCCATTTCATCAGTCCTTCCTCCAACCCAAGACAGGGCATGAGCACCAGCTGGCTCAGAAAGCAAGCAAAACTCAAAGAAATGAAAGGACTTGCTTAAGTTCACAGCTAGAAAACGGGAGGGCCAAGGTCTTACCAGGCTTTTTCCCCTTATACCTCATGAAAGATGGGAAGATGGGCATAGGAACTAGGAGGACTATAGCAATGGCCCATCCACAGTTGATAATAGTTTCTCGTGGAAGACCATCTCCTGTGAGTTGCCCCCTATAGCCTACTCAAGTCCATGGGCTCAGGAGAGCCTCCTCCCCACGTTCTGCCCACCAAGGCCCAGTTCTTAAAAGACACCACAGGAAGGCCACAGCACAGCTCAGCCTGGGAAGGTGTCAGAAGGGTGTCAGAACACAGACATGTGGCATTTCTCCCAGGCAAAGAGGGGAGGAGTATGATTCAAAATTTATTTTAGAAAGCTATCTGGACACGGGCTCCTTATCTATATCATCATGGTCTGGATAGCACTCGACATGGAGTATCTATTCACCAAACTGGCTGCGGGGAGAGGCAGGGTGCAGCTTCTCAAGAGTGAGGAGGCCCTAGCCAAAAGGAGTCTCCAGGGCAGTTGCGTTGTGGGGGTGGGGGCAGCAGGAAAGACAGAAATGACAGCTGACGTAGGGGAGTTGTGATGGTCACTGTTTGCTCTCTACCTGACTAGACCCAGACTGCCCTTTTCCTTTAACTAATGGCCCATGACAAAAGTTGGCCCGCACTTGGCTGAACGCCAACGCCAGCCACACCAGGCACTTCCGCCAGGCACCTTAAGCCCAGCAACCCAGGCTCCACTCAGCCCCTTGCTGGACAGCTCCTTCCACTGACAAAGCTCCCAGCCTCACTACAGGCTCAAAGGATGGCTCAGAACAGCAGTTAGGCAAGAGTAATTAAAGGGAATGTTATCTCAGTCAGTCTCTCATTAGCCACGTAATTAGACTGTTGAAAATAATTAACATTCCTTTTGACAAAGGAAACAGGACCCATTACATTCAATAGGACAGCCTAGAACCAGCCTGAGGCACGCCCAGGCCAATCAGTGAGTGCTTGCATGTGACAATGATACCCAGGTGTGACTGCTTACAGGTACTAATAACACACACAGACACAGAGGAAGATAACCGAGAGAAATGCAAGACCACCAGGAGGGCAGGCCAAGAGTACATCTGCCTCCCCTCAAGATCCCGGAAATGACAGAAA
Organism: Geosciurus inauris; assembly: GCA_004024805.1. Lineage (NCBI taxonomy): Eukaryota > Metazoa > Chordata > Mammalia > Rodentia > Sciuridae > Geosciurus > Geosciurus inauris. The sequence goes on from PVHX01006036.1 coordinate 2,243, forward strand.
AGACATTTTCTAGGAAGAATAAATCTATTACAACAACAGAAAACAACAAGGAATTACTTGGGCTCCCTGAAGAGGAAAGGCAGGTAGGAATGAATTGGTGGAGAACCCCACCCCCGACAAAATATGAAACCATGAAATAATAATAACAGTTGCACTCACATATGCCTATATGTGACAGACACTGGTCTAAGAACTTGCCATTTAAATCTCACAAGAATTCTTTGACATATGGACTATTATTATCCCTACCATATAAAAAAGACCCAAAGCAGTTACCTGGCTTCCTCAAGGTTGCAGCGCTAATAAGTACCAAGGCTAGAATTTGAGCCCAAGCACCATGGCTGTCGATTCTACACTTGCCAGAGGAGTAGCTCCTGGGACTCTATGTTTGGAGGCAGCAGATCAGGGGGCAGGAGAGGCCCTGGATTTGCAGCAGCCTGGTCGGTCATTCCCTCCATCACCTCTCCATTATGCTTGTGCCCTGGATACTGGGGTAGGGAGGCAAAGGGACACTTAGGCCAACCCCTGCCACTGTCCAGCAGGCACATCCACCCCCTGTCCACAACCAGCGATAGCTGGCTCCAGTGCACAGAATCAGCATTCACAGAGAAGTGACCAGAAAACCAGAAGCAGAGCACACAGGGTTTGCTCAAAACAGGACAAAAACTGAGGCTGTGAAAGAAGCATTGAATTTAATAACAGAAAAATTTCTAGCTAGAAAACAAAATCAGTAGGACCAACAGAATGGAATGCTTTAAGTATTATTAATATCCTTTGAGGAACAAGAAAGGCTACTGAATCCATTAAACCAAAAAAAGAAAAGTTAAATATCTTAGAAGTGAAGGAAGTAAACTTCCTATACTGAATATGTATTACTTTCAGAATTAGGAAAGTTTTTATTTATTTTCCTTTTAACTAGAGGCCAAGCACAAAAGGAAGTTATTTTCTAAATGCTTAGCACAAGACAGATTCCCAATAAGATTTTATTAAATGAACTACTTTGCAAAGAAAAAGGCAGTGGATGCTGCCCCTGGCACTAGCCCTTGGCCTACCAAGGCTAGTCTGTAACTCACTGTCCTCCAACCAAGTATATGCTCCTGGCTCTGGGTCTCTGCTCACAGAATTCCCTCCATCTGGAATGTCCAGGTCTCTCCTGTCTATTCACACATGCCTCTCCTCCAATGCTCACTCAAAGATTACCCTCCTGAACAGGAAAAAAATAAATAAAAGATTGCCCTCCTTAGCAACCTACTTCCCCCACCATAATCTCTCTCTCTCCAAGCTCCTAAAGGCACCTAATTCTCCAGGATCATGTGACAGCTCAGGTCGAGCTGTGCTGTGGGATCACCATATTGACAACTTAGATGTCCTTTACCTTTCAACGAGTCTAAGTCTTGTCTTGCAGCTTTATCAAAGGCAGCCTAAGGACACGGAGAGGGCACTAGACTTCTTATACCCTACTGTGCCCAATAAAGCTGAGTGTCTTTTGCAGTAACATTCTTACATGTCAGCTGAATGACAAATGGACTTCTGTTTCTGGTGGGACTAGGAAGAGGAAAATAATCATGGAGCTGAGTTGACTCAACAGGGCGGAGCTAACATAGCCAAGCCCTTCCACTTGGACAATGTCCCCCAAAAGGGACCTCCTGGTCCCAGACAGCTTTGAATTCCCATTCCTTGGACTGGCCAGAAATACCTGTAAATCCAAAGTGGGTGGCTGGGATGGAATTGGAACAGACATAAAGGGCAAATCCAAGGAGAACAAAGATGGTCAACAGATGTTTTCTTGGGCACAAAAATTCTAGCTCTGGGATTTTTACATTCAAAATGAGAAGGCCCAATTTGGCCTTCTCTTTTCTTGCTTCTCCATTGTTTTATTCCTTCCCTTTCCTAAGATCAGCAATCTGCCAGGAGGCCTCCATCTTAATGCCCTAAGACAGGGTTAAACTGGGGTCTACTGCTATATGTAGATAATGTCTTCTGAAGCTGTTCTGACACCTGTTTTGTCTGCAAGCTCATAATAATGAGTCAGGCTAAACTTGTAAAACCACAACTTCTGGTTTTATATGGTATTTTCATTTCAAAAAAGTTTTATTGCTAGTCCTGTTCACACTGTCTCAGGCCTTCAGGCCATGTTCCTGCCCTCTGGGATCTCACACAGGCTTTCTGGAGCAAATGCCCCATTTCCAACTCTCCACCACCATCCCCACCACCTAATTTCAAATAACCCCCCACCCCAGACACAGACACTGCCCCCCTCCCTCCTCAGACTCAATCTCATAGCTGTGTGTAGCCACTTTGAAAAATGAGCAGCCAGACAGCTGAAAAAGAGTCTCTTTAACGAGACTCACTGAGAGCTAAAGGGAATGAAGCAAACAACCTATTGTACAGGTTCATTGATTTATTAGTTCAAAATCCTTCATATGCATCTAGTATGTACAGACCACTGGATGCTAATAGTTTGGCATAGGAGTGCTGAGCCCAGAAGTAGGTACTGTTGCTTTCATATTTTTATTTCATTTATCTGTTTGTTTTGGGTACTGGGGAGTGAACTCGGGGCACTATGCCACGGAGCTACATTCCCCAGTCCCTTTTTAAATTTTTTTATTTTGAGACAGGGTCTCCATAAGTTGCCAGGCTGACCCTGAATTTGCGATCCTCCCATCTCAGACTCCTAAATTGCTGGGATTACAGGTGTGTTCCATCAAGCCCAGTGAGGCCAATTGTTTTAAAAACACTGGAAATATAAAATCTTGGAGGGCTGGGGACGTAGCTCACTGGTAGAGCACTTACCTAACATGTATGAGGCTCTGGGCTTGATCGCAGCACTGCAATAAAAAGGAGGAGGAGGAAGAAGGACGGAAGGAAGGACGGAAGGAAGGAAGGAAGGAAGGAAGGAAGGAAGGAAGGAAGGAAGGAAGGAAGGGAGGGAGGGAGGGAGGGAGGAAGGAAGGAAGGAAGGAAGGAAGGAAGGAAGGAAGGAATCACAGATAAAATCTCGAGAATTCAAGCCAGACTTGGGGGTGTTCTCCTGTACTGTATAGTACCAGCTGCTCAGGAGGCTGAGACAGGAGGATCACTTGGGTCTAGGAGTTCAAGGCCAGCCTGGGCAGAATAGAGAGATTCTGTCTCAAAAGAAAGAAAGGAGGGGCTGGGTATGCATGCGGCTCAGTGATAAAGTGCTTGCCTAACACTCAGGAGGCCCTGGGTTTGATACACAGCACCGTGCAGGCAGAAAAAGAAAGAGAGAGAGAGAATAAAAAGAAGCTATTGTGGCTTCAGCACACATAAATTTTGTTGTTTCTAAGAACAGTTTTTATATCCTAATTTAGAATTACTTTAATTTCTTTTGAGTAACTTTTGGGATCCTAACGTCACCAGTGCTGAGGGTCTCTGAGGTCTTAATCCAACTTGAACAGTAAATTAGGGGTTGCAATCTTAAATGCTGACAAGGGTCATGCAGCCAAGGCAAATTAGTGACGACAACTGAGAAACAACACAATTAGTGCAGGGCTACTGAGAAAGCATGACTGAAAGGACTGAGTGATTTGTGGGGAGGAGGAGCTCAGGGGAGGAGTTGGGTGTGACACCCAGACTTCTGACCTGGCAATGGTGGTGTCATTCCCTAAGAGGATGCAGGAAGAGGCACCAGTCTGGGAAGCTAGAATGAGAGGCATTTCAGATGCTTTATGTTTGAGATGCCACCAAGACACACAGAATGGCCAGCTGGAGGCTGGAGATGGGTGGGGGACCCAGATGGAACACTGTGGAAGGGCAGCATGCTGGGGAGAAGACATGCAAGGGGACATCTGGAGCTGGTAGAGAACAAGGCACCAAGAAGAAGGCTGAGGAAGGACACCCACAAAGTTGTCCTGGACACCAGGAGAGTGGAGGCAGGAGGGTACCAGAGGCTACGGCCAGCTGCAAAAGCAAGTTGCACAGGGACAGCATCTTTCTATCTTCTTGTGGCCATGCCCAAGCAATTACACATTAAAGTACATGGCATTGCATTATAATTAATTTTATCTCTGTTCCTCTTTTAGAGGTATTACATTGCATTGACTTTTTAAAATGGCTGGGAGCATTGGCATACGGTTGTAATCCCAGCTACCTGGAAGGCTGAAGCCAGCCTCGGCAATTTAGCGAGACCCTATTTCAAAATAAAAATAAAAATAAAAAAAGGACTGTAGGTGTAGCTCAGTGATAGACCATTTGCCTAGCAGACTCAAAGCCCTAAGTTTGATTCTAAGCACCACAAAAAAATAAATGAACAAAGTAAAAAAATTAAAATGTATGTATATAGGTAGGCCATAGTATCTGTGATTTTTTTTTATGATACTGGGATTGAACCCAGGGTGCTCTACCACTCAGCTACATCTCCAGCTCCCCAGTCTTTTAAAGAAAATTTTTTAAAAATTCTGAGTTAGGGTCTCACTAAGTTGCCCAGGCTAGGCTTAAACTTGTGATCCTCCTGCCTCAACCTCTCAAGTCACTGAAAATACAGATGTATACCGCTGAGCCCTGCAGTATCTGTGAATTTTATTTAGAGTATTTAGGAGGCATTACAAAAATTTGCTAGATTAAAGGGGAATACCACAGCAGATCATGTGCCCTGAAAGCAAGGGAAACTTCCATGCCAAGCGGGATAGGAAAGCAAACAGAACAAGGTGAATTCAAGTAATGGATTCCACAGGATAAAGACAAGGGTCTTTTCTCGTTTATTTATATATTTTGGCCCTCACATGTGCCTCGCAAGCACTGTACCACTGAGAGACACCCTGCCCAAACAATTTTGTGATGACATCATTGTGAAATTCCCAGATGATGAAGACACAGACAATGTGGTCCATCTATGGGACCTAAGAAAAACTATTCAATCAGGTACCTTTGGGAAATTTCATTTCCCTGATAAATGCAAATTATACCGTATCTCAGCACTTCCAGCATAATGACAATAGGAAGAAAATCTCAAGTCATCTGGAGGGGCCAAGGAAATGATAAATGGTTCAATATCTGGAGCAGGAATGTGTTTAAAGGAAGCCAAAGAAACAGGTGCCAGGCTTGGTCTGCGGAATATCTTTCTTAATGGACAAGAAGATGAGTAAACAGTATGTAAGAGGACGCTTAAGGATATTTATGGAAAATGCGATATTGTGAGGAATCATGGACAGGAATATGGATAGAGAAGTGAGCATCCCAGAGGACCCCCAATAGGGTTAGTGGCAGAACCAGAAATATTTACCACTCAGGCTGACAGGGGCTGCTTATTTAATGGTATAGGGAAGGTCAAGGTGGCCTAAGTTCCCACAGGCCTTGCCATCACTGCTTAACAGGGACAAAGGGTAAAAAAAATTCAAAAAGATGTACCCTTCGAACAAGAGGCAATAGCTGATTTATGTGTCCTTCACAATATGAGGACACCTGGGGGCCTGGGGAGGTAGGGAAGGGAGAGAGTGGTCTCCGGCGTCATGCGAGGTCCAGAAGCAGGGCACACACAACTTTTAAGTTGCTGTTCTTCTCAGTTGCTTCATCAAAATGAAATAAAATAAAACACAAAAGAACAACTGAAATCCCATCATTGTGAATTTCTCTATTGTTTTCATGTTTTTCCATAAGCATTTGTGTGTATGTTTTTTCAATTTAAAATGTGTGATCAGAACGGTTGTAGGAATTAACAAGCAAATCAATGCTCATATGAGTAGCTGCATCCCTTTCCAGACAGGAGTGGAAGAACACAGTTCTCTTGGGTTCCAAAGCAATATCCAGTTATAGGAAATGCCACTGGGAGCCATCAGTTTCTTGGCATGAGCTAACTCTGCCACAGGGCAACAGGGCCCCACCATATCAAACCAAAATGCTACCTACCAGCAGGTATGTCCCCCCACTGCCTTGAGGAGGCACAGGTTCATCCCAGAGTCATGGGAAAATAAAAAGTCTTGGTTCTGGAGTTGTTCAGAGATTGAGCAACAGGCCAGTGGCTAGAGTAAGGCAAGAACAGGAATCGAACCAGGCAGGGAGGTGCATGCCTGTAACCCCAGTGAGCTGGGAGGCTAAGACAGGAGGAACACAAGTTCAAGGTCAGCCTTGGCAATGTAGCCAGACTTCAGCAGCTTAGCAAGATCCAGTCTCAAAATAAAAAGGGCAGAGAATGTAGCTCAGTGGTTCAATTCCCAGTACAAAACAAAAAGCCTTAAGAATCAAGATAAATTATATTTTAATACAATATTTTTTAAAAAATCAAATCAATAAGCCATGGCCAAAGCCTATGTAAGGTTCTATGATGTTTGAAGAATCCAAAGACCTGTCCCACCCTCAGTGCTAACATCAGTTTTGTTGAAAAATGTCATTCAGCACTACAAGACCTTATCACAAACTCTAGGAATTTGGAATTTCTGGGATATTTTAAAAAGGCAATATAGAGCCCATATTATAAATTACATAATCCCCACAGCAAGGTCTGGGGCAGAGTCCTGCAGTCAAACACATTAACAGTTTCTACAGTAACACTTATGAATACTCTGCCATGTGAAAAGACCATCCATGGCCTTGTTAGTTCAGGTCAGCTCTTGCTATCATGGAGTTAAAGCTTTCTGACAGTGTGGGGGCTCATGCATGTATTCCAATCTTTCCAAAAGCTGAGGCAGGAGAATGGCAAGTTTGAAGCCAACTGGGCAATTTAGAGTGACCAAAATAAAAAAGGCCAGGGGTGTAGCTCACCAGTGGTAGAGTGCTTGCCTAGCATGTGGGACACCCTGGGTTCAGTCCCTAGCACTGCATGCGAGGAAAAGGAGAAGAGGTTTCAGATTTTGACATTGCCAAGAAAGGACTATAGGCCTGATTAGCACAGATTGGACCCAAAATGTTTATTTTAAACTAATGCTGAAAAGAGAACTGCTGAGTCTTTGCTGGTGATTAATCAGAGGAAGGCAATTTCTAAAAGTCAGTTAGCAGACTTATTGCAATATTTTTCTCCAGTCAACAACTAATATTATTAAATACCTTCTGTGTGTAAAACCTTGTATGAAGACTGCTGAACCCTCAGGAACTTAAAAATCGGTGGGGACAAAGAAAAAATCACACATTATTGAAAATCGAAGGGATCTAATCTATATCCACATTTTTTTCAGTAATAGGGACTGCAGCCATGGGTGCTCTACCACTAAGTGTAGTATCCCCAGCCCCATCCTTTTTTTTTTTTGAGACAGGGTCTTGCTAAATTGCTGAGGCTGGCCTCAACTTGTGATCCTCCTTTCTCAGCCTCTGGCAAGAAGAGTAGAGAATCTGTTTTCAAACTGTATGTTCACTGTCTTTTTACATAAAAGCATGTAATAATTGCAGCTTAGTGATGAAATGACAAGACTTCAAAGATCCTAGTACAGTGGTTTTGGTCAAATATACCTTTGTGCCCAGAGGGCTCTGACGTTGAAAAGGAGTAGATGTGGGTAGGCAGTGAGGCGGAGAAAGCCCTCCAGGCAGGACGACAATGTGAGGCAGAAGGAGCGTGTGCAAAGCAGGTCACCTGTGCAGGTGGCCTAGGCTTTGGTAAAGGACATGGTAGGAATTGTTGGAGCAAGAGGAGATAAATTTGGGAAAGCAAGTAAAGCCTGTGTGTGGAACAGCTTGAACAGAGTGAAGAACCTGCAATAACTCCTAATGCAGCATTTCCCAATCACTCGCATGCCACTTTCATGACTTACCATGGCTTCCTGCTACCTTTACGGGAAGTGACAGAGTGTGGTGGTTTAAAAGTGCATTCTCAGGCTGGGTGCGGAGGTACATGCCTATAATCCCAGCAACTCAGTAGGCTGAAGCACGAGGACCCCAAGTTCAAGGCCAGCCTAGGCACTTAGCGAGGCCTTAAGTAATTTACTGAGATCCTGTTTCAAAATGAAAATTAAAAAGGGCTGGGCATCTAGGCTGGCTCCATAGTTTAGCTATTGTGAATTGAGCTGCTATAAACATTGATGCGGCTGCGTCACTGTAGTATGCTGATTTTAAGTCATTTGGGTGTAGACCGAGTGGGATAGCTGGGTCAAATGGTGGTGTGACTCTACATCGTGTACAACCAGAAATGAATAGTCATGCTCCGTTTGTGTACAACAAATCAAAATGCATTCTTCTATCATGTATAACTAATTAGAACAAATAAAAAGAAAAAAAAGGGTTGGATATAGAGCTCAGTGGTAAAGCATCCCTAGGTTCAATCCTCAGTACTAATCAAATCAATTGATCAATCAATCAATAAAAGTGCACACCTAGTATTGGGGGTGTAGCTCAGTGGTAGAGTGCTTGCCTAGCCCACATGATACCCTAGGTTCAATCCTAGTACAGCAAAACAACAAAAGTACACACTCAGCCAGGCACAGTGGCTCACACCTGTAATCCCAGCGACTCAGGAGGCTGAGGCAGAAGGATCACAAATTCAAGGCCAGCCTAAGCAACTTAGCAAGACCCTGTCTCAAAATAAAAAATATAAAGGGCTGGGAGTTAGCTCAGTGGTCAAGTGCCTCTGGGTTCAACCCCCAGTACCAAAACAATAATAAAATGTGTACACCCTGGGATCAGATTAATTCCATTTTAATCCTGACTATTATGTCAACTATATGGCCTTGGGTGAACTCCTAAACCTCTCTGCCTCAGTTTACTCATTGCTAAAATAGAGCTAATACAAGTACATCTCCTGTAACAATTAAATGAGAGAGCATGTTTACTGCACTAGAAACAGTACTTGGCATTACAGTCATCCCTCAGTATCCATGAGGAACTGGTCCCAGGAACCCCGACAGATACCAAAATCTGCAGATATTCAAGTCCCTTATATAAAATGGCATATTGACATATAACCTGGCACATCCTCCTGTATGTTTTAAATCATCTCTGGATTACCTATAATATCTAATACAGTGTAAATGCTATGTCGGAGTTGTTATACTGTGTTATCTAGGGAATAATGGCAAGAAGAAAAAGTCTGAAAGTTGGGCACAGTGGCATATGCCTGTAATCCCAACAATTTGGGAGGCTGAGACGGGCTGAGGCAGGCGGATTGGAAGTTTGAGGCCAGCCTTGGGAACTTAGCAAGATCCTGTCTCAAAATTAAAAAAAAAAAGGAATGAGGATGTACCTCAAAGGTGGAGTCTCCCTGGATTCAATCCCCAGTACTATGGAAACAAACAAACAACAAAACATAAAGTCTGTACATGTTCAATTGGAGACATTTTTTTTTCTGAATCTTTTTGCTCTGTGGTTGGTTGAATGCAGAACCCATAGATACGGAGGGCTAACTACATAAGAACTCAATAAATGTTCGTTGTTCTCATCAACTTCTTTATTTCAGTGAATTTTTTAGTTAAATATGTACAGTATCCTCATCCTAAGCAATAATAATAATACCCATGACATCATGGATTTGTTGTGACAGTTATAGTTTTGATGATATGCATATAACAAGATGTTAAATCAAAATTCTTACATAAGGCACCAAGATATAGTAGGCATAAGACTGCCCAGTGTGACACCAGATAAGGATGCACATTGTCAAGAGAGATATGCAAGCTCCCTTCTTGGTCTGAGGGTGTGTCACAATGTGCAGGCTGGAGGAGCACCTCTGCAGAGAAATTGGGGGAGTCCTGTTGTTGTGCTGTGATCTCATCCTACCCCCATCCTGAGGGCAAGCTGTTGAGAGGTACCACAACAAGACTGCTCAGGAAACTTGATGTCTGCTTCCTGCACCTAGGAAGATGGGGTGGACTGGCCTCTGACCACCACCTGAGACATTGAGAAGGTAAGACACAGACTGGCCATCAGCTGTCAAAGGCCAAGGGAGAATACAGAGCTGGGGTCAGCCTGCATATCCAGGTTCACTGCACCAAAGGATATATGATTGGTTCCCGGGACTCATGTGGGGCACATGCAAGAAAGGGTTGGCAGGTCAGGGGAGGTAGAATCCTGGGCTGAACCAGGCCAAATCCAAGTGCAGAATGTGAAACACACATCAAAAGCACAACGTCAGGGCTGGGGTTGTGGCTCAGTGGTAGAGTGCTTGCTTTGCATGTGTGGAGCACTGGGTTCGATCCTAAGCACCACATAAATAAATAAAATAAAGGTAGTGTGTCCATCTACAACTAAAAATTTTTTAAAAAGAAGCACAACTTTACTGATGCCTTGTTTGGAGGTTTCTCCCCTAGGGACAGTCAGAGCATGAAGGGGGAGGTGAAGTTTCGTTTTAAGATACAAGAGGTGCTGCCCAGGGTGCAGAAAATGGTGAGCAGAAAGATATACAAAGGCCACCTCTCAAAGGACAACTGAAACAGTCAAAGAAGGAATGACTTGACCCGGCCCTGCTCACAAGAAGGGACTCACTCCAGCTCTGACTTTATCTTTTAACTTACAATATGGCTTCTCTCTCCTTCAAGGCCAGAATCATCCAGATTCTAGACCATCCAGCATAATCACCAGAAAAGAGGTTACAGAATACCTTGTCCAATATTCTTAATTATTAATTCTTAATAGATAGGGAAACTAAAAGCCAAAGAACTCATGTCATGCCCAGAGTGACCTAACGGAGACAAGAGCCCAAGTCTCTTGGCCTCTAGCCATGTGAACTCAAAGAGGGGTCAGCTAGCCTCCTCCAAGCCACTACCTCAACCTTTTTTCTTCTTCTACAAACGGTAGAGGACAGCTAACCTGCCTGGAGTAAACAAGTGTTTACTCTCAATAAACAGGCGAGTCATTATTTTAAACTTAATTTAATTTAATTTTTGGAGGTACTGGGGATTGAACCCAGGGGCACTTAAACACTGAGCCACATTCCCCAGCCCTTTTCATTTTTTATTTTAAGACAAGGGCTTACTAAGTTGCTTAGGGCCTCACTAAATGGCTAAAGCTGGCTTTGAACTCGTGATCCTCCTGCCTCAGCCTCCGGAGCCACTGGGATTACAGGTATGTATCACTGCACCTGGCTAGCTAGTCATCTTTAAATGGAGTAATCAGTGGCCATAAATACTTTCTTAGAAAGACTGGCAGTCTAAAGCTTTCTGTACTTTGCAGAGGGTACCTAGGACCCAAGTCACAATCAGGTTTCCCAGCTGTATTATAATTACAGAAAGGGGAAGGCCCAGAAACTGGGCTGATAGGTGAAGACTGGAGTCAAGTATCTGCAAAGATAAACTGTTATGCCTCGTGCAGTAGAGTAACCAAAAGGAAAATGCTGTCCTGAAGCCTGTTAATCAAGAGAAAATTTTTGGCATCAAAATAAAATGGGGTTTATAAAACACATTCCTATGCCAAGCAGGAAGCCTGTTCCCCTTATAGTAACTCCCAGGCCATCTGGTCTGCTCCCCCACTGCAGGGTACAGACCTCTCCCTCCTTCCCAAACATTCACTGGGATGCTTGTTTTCAAATAAGAATCTGTACTTTCATCTCCCTTTGCTAAATGTGCCTAATCCACATCAACTCTCCTTCTTATATGTTAACTACCTCCACATTTACCCTTTCCAAACATCTGTTCTATCACCCAATCCAAGGATAAAGAACACAATAGAATCAGACAGATATCAGTTCCAATCTCAGTTGGGATGCTTGCTAGCTGTATGGTAATTGGAATCACTTTATCTTACAGACTCAGTTTCTCCAACTGTAAAAGGAGGATAGTTAATAATAGCTATTACTTATTACTGTGGGAGAGGGAGAACATAGACAAAGTGCTTAGCCCAATGCCTGGTACGTAGTTCTTATCCAATAAATGGTGGCGGTCAACTGTTATTGCTTATGATCACTGAAGCCAGCTGAAACTCCATTTGTGAAATTCTATCTCAGAGGTTGCACTGGGCTATCCAAGGTCACTCAAGTGAGTGAATCAGGGAGGGATCCCAGATTTCCTGATTCCTAAAACTTTTGCCAATCATTTGCTCCCTTGCAGACAGCATCATTGCCCAGCGACCTAGAAATCTGGGTAAGTGATCACATTCAAGTATCACAGCTGGTGACTGAATAAGCACATGCAGTGCTAGAAACTGTGTGGCCATATGAGAGCTTTAAGGCATCTACAGGTCAGTGTAAGAAGGTCACCTCATTACTTAACAGCAAGCAAAAAAACAAGACAACTCATAAGCCTGGAACCACTGCTTGTGTTGCCCAGTGGTAACACTGTTTCTTACCCATATCTGGTTTTTTTTTTTAATTTTTTTAGTTGTTGATGGATTTTTATTTTATTCATTTATTATTTGTATGCGGTGCTGAGGATCGAACCCAGTGCCTCGTGTATGCTAGGCAAGCGCTCTACCACTGAGCCCCAGCCCCAGCCCCCCATATCTGTTTTAAGATGGCAGACAAAAGACAGACCAATGTCCTGGCTTTGGAAAGGTTTTTTTTTTTTTTTTAAATTAGGAGCAAGAGGTAAAAAGATCCTAAGGACTAGGGACTATGATGGAGTCTGACCACAGATAGTCATGAGAAAGGTGATGGGGATGGCCAGTAGGCTAAAAACGGGTCCCTATTAATGTTCCCAAAAAATGGCAGTTGTTGTTGACAAGGTGGGCTTCTTGCTGACGAGGGCCTGTCCCTCCACGAACTATAGCAGCAGTGAAACCACGGAGCCCCAGGAAGCACATTTTATCTCAAAGCATGAATTGCTCCTCAGAAGTCCAGAAAAGAATCCTCTCTTTGTGGCCCTTCAATCTCCTTCTTGGCTGGATTCCCTAGTGCCTTGGGGCTAGTGTCAAGGCCTTACTAAACTCAGGGTAAGTGAACATGAACCATTCCAGAAGCTCATGACAAGGGTGCCTCTTAAAAACTGAGCCAGTGAATGAATGAACCAGCTAGAAGGCATTGCTTGCCCAAGTCCAATTGCAAAAGTAGTCAGAAGTGGCTGATCTAGTATGTTCTGAATGCAAGGCTTCTGGAGAGGAGAGCAGTGTCAGAAAGTGATCCCTCCAATTACATCCTCTTACCATTTTGTTATTTTTTGTACTTGGGATTGGACACTGAGGCACTCTTCCACTGAGCTACATTCCCAGGCCTTTTTACTATTTTTTAAATTTTGAGACAGAGTCTTGTTAAATTGCCCAGGCTGGTGTTGAACTTCCGATTCTCCTACCTCAGCCTCTGGAGTGGCTGGGATTATAGGTGTGCACAACCCTACCCAGTTTATATCTCCTTGTCTACTAGATCTCCCTATAATCATTGGCAGGTGAAGTCTTGTATGCGGCCATGCTTCTCGAGGAAGGTGCAATCTGAAGACTCAAGTCCTGCCCACGTAGACTGCTCTAATTTCAACGATGCTGTTCAACCTCCAATACCAGCCACAATAGGAGCCAGAAGCCCTGAAAGGAAATCGAAGTCCCCGGGAGCCAGGAGTCTAACCTGCAGCCCCAGGCATGTGAGCAAAGGGAAGGGGGCAGATTTTCCTTTTCTTTTTTTCTACCAGGGATTGAACTCAGGGGCACTCGACCACTGAGCCACACACCCAGCCCTATTTTGTGTTTTATTTAGAGACAGGGTCTAACTGAGTTGCTTAGCGCCTCACCTTTGATGAGGCTGGCTTTGAACTCGCGATTCTCCTGTCTCAGCCTCCCAGAGTGCTGGGATTATAGGCGCGCGCCACCGCGCCCAGCTAGGTTTTCCTTTTTATCCTGGGAATGTGCTGGGCTACTTATCTCATCTCAGTTCTCTATGGATACTTGTTTCAGGGATAGAAACCACTTCCTTTTCCTTGAATCACAGCAGCACGGACCATGCCCTAGCTAAAAATCTGAGGCAAATATACATCTTGAACCAAACACACAGGTACCTAAATTCTTCATGCATCTCTATCTCATAATAGAAAAGTATGCAGATCTCATAGAATACTTGATCCTAAACACTCTCAATTCCCAAGAAAAGCAAACTCCCCCAGCATATGCACAGCCAGTTTGCTGACTCTCAGTGTAACTCAGTTTCCCTCAAGAGAAACCAACACTGAAAATGCCCCCGTGTACCCTTCCCCCCAAATCATCTTATACTTTACTTTTTGAATACAAACCCTATGATTTTGGCAGGGGTGGAGGAGTTGGGGAGAGCAGAAAATCTGGCCAGTAAGGCTGGATTTCTTCCTGACAGAATATCCAAATTCCTTTCCCTATTCTCTCCTTGGCCAGGTATTGCCACAAAAGGGGCTGAGAGTTTGCCAGACAGAAATTATGAACATCTTAAAATGAATATTCCTGAAATTAAAAAAAAAAAAAAGAAAGAAAACTAAAACCCAAACCACCAGGTCTATAATTTGGGGGTGGAGAGAACAGGGAGGAGAGAGTAAAGGGATACAAATTTGAGAGCGGTCCAGCTGCAGGAGGGTTAGCTATCTCTTTCCTCCCTCAAGGACAGCCAGATCTGATAGGGTTACTGATAAGGCCAGGCTGCCTCTCTGTACTGCCTGTACCCAGGTCTCTCCCTATGACATCAGAGCCCCCAACATCATCACAGACTCTTAGAGCTTGGAGGGTGACTGTCACTAACGTCCTAGCTGGATATCTCCCAGGAAAAATCCCACAGGGAGGAGCTCCAAGATGTCCCAGGAACAGAGGCAGACAGAAAAGACACATTGCCTGTGTACGGCAGCAACAGCTTCTCTGATAAAAACTACACTTTTAAACCCGACACTAAGCTTTCCCTATCACAAAAGCTGTAATTTAGCCCTTTCCTGTAAAGTGACACCTTTCCCTTTAGAAACAATATGCAAATCTGATACAACTGAAATAAACACAGTATGAGGCTCACTCACTCAGGTAATCTCTTTCATTCAAGGACCCAAGACTCCTAAATCACTTTATAAATGTAAAAATTCATGCCTCATCACTTTCAAAGAGGGAGTCAGGGAAGTATCATTTTCCATCTTATAGTCTGTACATAGGAGGAACAGTTAGTTCACAGCAGAGCCCACTCTCTCACCCTTGGGGGTGGGAGTTCAGGCCTCCATAACATCATCTTCAGCTATGAATAAACAGTTTGGGATAAACCCAATGGGGAAGTGAGCAATCCTCAACCCTGCCCAGTTAGAGGGGAGAGGTCTACAGAAGCAGACCAGCTGGACTCTCTGGTTCAGCGTCTGCACCTAACTAGCCACAAGTTCCAGGAACATAGATGTAAAGCTCAGGGTGCTTCATTTTCTCCTGCTAACCATTACTGCTCCAGTATCTTAAAGTGGCCAAATCAGCTTGTCATTTCTTTCCAAGGACCAGCCCCTGCCACACACACACATGCATACCCCATCTCTCCAAACACAAAGCCTCATCCATGTCTCTAGAGTCAAGTGTCCTAAATAGGCCCACCCCACCCCTAGCCCAAACACTTGCATTATTAGTTCACTCACAGGACAGGCGAAGAGTCACCTAGAAGCTCAAAGCCCTCTAGTGTCTGCCCTCTCCACAGGCAAGCAGGTCTGCCTTCCAACCAGGGAAAAACCTGAGCTCCCTAAAGGCTGTACTGCCACAGGATGGGAGCCAGTGGTCACATGCAAGCCAGCTGGGAGCTCAAGACACCTCGTTCTTGGGGACACAAGGTCAGGGCCTGGGGACCTGGAACCTGGCCCATTTGTTTTCTAGAGAGAAAGAAACTGTACCACCCCCAAGGTAGGCTGCTCAGCCCTTCTCTTGACCCTTTTCCTGGCACAGCAGAGAAACCTAGGCTTCGTGATGATGCAAGCCTGGAGGCCACAGTAACAGTTCATTTGTTACTGGGGTGCTGAGACCACATGAGAAAGGATGAGCAGAGACCCCAAGGTTGCACTGGCAGACGGCTCCCCAGGGTCCTGCTCTTTTCCTCCTGGAAAGTCTTGAAGCAGCATCAGAACAACCTGCCACCCCCACCCAGCTCTGTACCTGAAGCAACCAAACATAACCCCCTGGGAAAACCTGAGGAAAAAAGGAGACACGGAAAGAATGGAGAGGGTCAGTTTCTGACTGGGCAGAGAAAGAGGGAAGGAAGACACCTGGGAAAGATGCCAATGCCTCTCTGTCCTTGCCAGGAACAGGGTTGTATGGCTCCCCATCCCAGCCCTGCATCTCCCACCAAGGACCAGAGATCAGTGAGGGCAGATGAAGAGCTGGCAGCCTGAGGCTCGGCTGGGGTCAGGATCCGGGCTGGGCACGGGCCTGGGGAATGGAGAACGCCCAATTGTGCAGCCCACCATCACCCAGATTTTTAAATGCACCCTCAGCGAGGAGGCAACAGGATTATTTGGACAAGGTTCTCTTCCCTTCAGCAAAGTCCTGTCTCAAACTCAGGAGGGTCGGTGGTTCCCACTCCCAAGCCCCGGCTCCCCAGCGTCTACCTAGACTGGCGCCCCCCAAGCGGCCTCCAGGGTGCTCTCCGCCTGGGCTTAGAGGTGTCAACCTTCCGCTGCCTGAGATCCCCAGCCGGATCCTTCACCCTCGCCTTTCCCTGGGTCCCCTTTGTTTCAGACGGGGAAAGTTGCCAATGTGCACCCCTTTCCCCAACACGCCCCCCTGTGCGCCCATCCCCCGCAGGGAATCCAAGCCCCGGCGCACCATCTAATCTGCGGCTCGCTCTACAGATGGGGCAGCCGCTTCGAAACCGAAAGCAAAGAGGAAGCGGGATCCGGCAATGCCCCCAAGAACGTTCGCCCAGTCTTCTCCATCACAGCCCCCCATCGCCCGCGCCCCCAGCGCTCGGCGCTGCCTGCTCCGCTCGGCCACCTCTCCCGGTGGTGGAAAGGCCTCTCTGCGGGCATCGGGGGCACCTACCGGTGCGGGGCCAGGGCCACGGGCAGGGGCAGGGCAGGGCCGGGCCGGCCGCCCGCGGGGCGCAGGTGCCGCCAGGAGCGCCGTCTCCCCGGCTGGCTCCGACTCCTCCTCCCGCGCCAGGACTCGGGGCGCTCTCCTGCGCCGCCAGCTCCCCGCCCCCACGCCCGGCGCTCGGGCTCCCCCCGCCCGGAGTGGCCAGCCGTGCCTCCCCCACGCCGCCGGGCTCGTCCGCGCCGCTCCTAGTCCCGCATCGTGTGTCGGCGCCCGCCGCGGCGGCGCGGGGGCAGGAGGGCTGCAACCGCTGCTGCCCAGGCGGAATGGATCCCCAGGCGGCGGCGGCGGCAGCGGCGGCACTCACCCATAGTACGGATGCGGTGCAAACTGCACATGCTCGCGTCTGACAAGCGCTCTGCCTGCGGCTCTGCTTAACTCCTTGCGCGCCCGCTCGCCCGCCGGGCCGGCTGCCCCCTTGGTCCCCACCGCCTCCCGCCGCTTCCCAGAGCCAGGAGTCAGCCTTGCCCCGGGCACCTAGAAATAAGCCCCGGACCCTGGCAGCGCGGGTGGCTACCGTGCAGGGTTCCTCAGCCCTCCCTTCCTAGGCCGCCCCTCCTACATTGGAGCTGTTTGCTAGGGGTCCCCACCTCCCTGCTTGTAGGAGTTGTGGAGACCCGTGTACAATATTCACTGTGGGCATTGTACAGGCCCGGGCCACCTGAGAGTCGCAGGTCAAAAGGCATGGCAAACCCACTGTGTGCCAGCCAGCATTGTGCACCATGTAGTCCATTCATTGAAACAATCCTACCAGTTTTTTGTTTTTTGGGTTTTTTTTTTTTTTGTACCAGGGGTTGAACTCAGGAGTACTCCTCCACTGAGCCACATCCTCAGCCCTATTTTGTATTTTATGTAGAGACAGGATCTCCCTGCTTCTCACCTCGCCTTTGCTGAGGCTGGCTTTGAACTCGCAATTCTCCTGTCTCAGCCTCCCTAAGTGCTGGGATTACAGGCTTGCGCCACCGTGCCCGGCTTAATCTGTTTTTTTTGTTTGTTTGTTTGTTTTTAAATTTCTAGTTATAGATGGATAGAATGCCTTTTTATTTTGTTTTTGTTTTTTTCTGATACCGGGGATTGAACTCAGGGGTACTCGACCACTAAGCCACATCCTCAGCCCTATTTTGTATTTTATGTAGAGACAGGATCTCCCTGAGTTGCTTCGCACCTCACCTTTGCTGAGGCTGGCTTTGAACTCGCAATTCTCCTGTCTCAGCTTCTCAAAGTGCTGGGATTACAGGCGTGCACCACTGTGCCCGGCTTGAGTTCATTTCTTATGATTTCCATTTCTAGGATGAAGAAACTGAGGCCTGTGGAAGCTAAGGAATTTTCCTAAGGCAAGGCCTATACTGCCAAGGTCCACAGTTTGGTTTTACACCACCAAGATTAAACAGAATGTGTTCTTTCTGAAGAGACTCTAGATTCTTCTATTGGGAGGTGGAAAATAATGGATGTCCTCTGGAAACCTGGAGATTCCCCAACATGGAACTTGGGGAATAGATAGCCTGGAAGCCGAGGAAGTAAAGGAGGAGGAAAGGACAATGACAGGTCCCCAAACTGGTCCTGGGTCTTGAGAAAGGCTGAGCAGGAAATGGGAATGAAATCCCCCATTCCCACTCCAGTCTTGGGTCCTGGTGCTAGGTACCTCAGCCAAGAGGAAGGGACATTTTTGAAAATGATATATCACCCAGAGGAGTCCTTTTTAAAACGAACCTATCCAGAAAGGTTGCCCTTTTCTAATTCTCACACACACCCTATGTGTGCCTAGGCCTGATCTGAGGAGTGTGATGGCTGCTTCTCTGAGCCTGGAGCTGTAGCTCAGTGGTAAAGCAAGTGCTTAGCATGCAGGAAGCTTTGGGATCAACCTCCAATACACACACACAAACACCCTAACCTGGAGGGAGGAAATGGGGAGAGGGATGACCAGAGAAACTGCAGTCCTTATCCTTTTTTATAACATGCCACAGGGACAGAGCTCTCAGAAATACAGGGTCGCAAGGAGTCTTCAAGGATGAACATGACTATCATTCAGCAAGTCTTGCCCGGCTCTAGGCAAGAAACTGGGCAGCTTTCCTACTTTGGGAAACTAATTTGGATCCTATGTCTTTCCCTAATTGCCTGATGGGGACATGGGTTTTCCATTAATCTGCTGTCCCTGGCCAGGATATTCAAAGATCAACAAAGTTGCATCCCAAAACTGGGTGTGGGCAATGTGGACTGGGAGCTCTAAGCTCATTCCCATACACATCCAGAATATTTTGGAGGTAGCCAATCCATTTTTCTCTAAGAAAAGCACTGGATTTCCAGTAGGGACAGAGGGAGTTATCTTGGGTCCCTCAAACCTGTACAGGAAAGACAGCCATGAGGTGCCATTGCTAAGAGCTCTTGACCTTATTATTCTCCTCTATATAAGGAGATATTACCTGCTTCATGAGTATACTATGATGACCCAATGTCATAATTCATGTAAAGTTCTCAGCACATAGTAGGCTTTCAATAATAGGAAACTTTGGCTGGGGGTAAGTAAGGCAGGGAGAAGGGGTCAGGGTTACAAGCAGGCATGTGCGCTGTGCCTAAGACATTGTCAGAGAAACAGGAGAGACCCCTCTCAAGATCACCTTGGCAAGAGCGGCTTCATTAAGTCTAGCAGCAAGGTCCAGCTGAGGAAGAAGGACACCCCTTGCCAGAGGCTTCCTACTCCCACTCTAGTTCTCTGCATATTTGGCAGGCTCAGCCCTCTTCTGGGCTCTGGGAGGCAGCATTGAGCAGAGCAAGGCGTAATGGGCTGGAAAGGTAGCAAAAACTGAATTCCCGCAACTTGTCCATTAGGCAGAGTACGTCAATGTTCTGTGCCCAGAATATTTTAAGGGGCCCACAAACACAATTTTTTTCTAAAATCAGTGGCAAAACATAAGGCTTGAAGTCAAAATGTTTTCATATATAACATTAATATTTTCATCCTCGGTATAGTAGCCAAGATGCCAGTTACAGGATCAGAGAGAGGAAGTTAGGAACTAAGATACAAGGCTTGGCATCATCCAGTCTCTATCCAACTCTCTTCTAGGTTTAACAAGATTGAGATTTTGCTCACTCCTACATTAGAGATCTTTCTAACAACAATTTGTATATAGTGCCTTACAACTGGCATATCTTCTGTCTTTGGGTAGGGCAGCTATTTCTATCTCCCATTACACAAATGAGAAATTCAGGAATCAGAAAGATTGTATAGTTTGGCTAAGGTTATATTTCTAGTAAAAGCAAAATGAAGTTCAAACTCAGATCTATTGGCACCCCATCCAAGGTTCTTTCCTTCTCTACCAGATTTCAAATAAAAACAGGCATGTACTGGGCAGAACAATTTGCTGCAGCAGTGGATCTAAAAATAGCATCTGTACCCATGAGTGGTCCCCTGGCTTTTCACCCAAAGAATACTGAGACTCACACAGTTTTGTGAAAGTAGGAACAGTCAAACCTGGTTATAGTGATTCAAGTACAAATTGAAGGTGGGACAAACCAAGTCCCCTACACTAATACACACCAAGGAATGCCAGCCCCACTTTTTCCTTCTGGTCTTACCAAAGCAAGTAGAGCAGTGTGGTGCACCAGAGATAGATTTTGCTCTGACAGAATTGGATTTCTTTTTTAACTTCTTAATTTTATTTGCAATTCTAGATTCAGGTGACACTTTATTCTATAAAATAAAATGAGTGTTCCTCAGACCTGGATTTGAGTCCAGACTCCATATCCTATTTGTCCTCCTTAAGGCAATTCATTTAGCCTTTCGCAGCCTGTTTCCTCATCTGCAAAATGAAAATGGCAATAACACCCATCCCTGGGGCTGCTATATTCTTATAAGAATAAGATGATGCTTATAAGGAGTTTTCTTTGATGCTAGGTGCATAATGTGTAGGTAATGAATGGCAGTAACTCTACATGGCATAAAAAGTCCCTGCCACAGTAGGCAGGGACTTTCTCTTCAGACTTCTCAGGGACTTCTCTTCAGCCCTCCCTTTTGCCACCAGGCAGGGAAAAGAAGAGTCTTCCAGGTATCTTTGTAGTCTCTAAAGACCCTTGAACATGTTCAGTTCTTAGGTGTATTTTCCTAAGGACAAGAACGTCTCTGCCTTTCCTCCAAAGTACACCATGCATAAAGGGCTTGCTCTTGTCTCCACCATAAGGAATATTCTTGATGACTTTCCAAGGGAATCAGAAAGATTTCTTTATGCTTGTTAGAGAAGATCGGTTTCCTGGGGGTTGCCCTCTGACCGCAATTCAGGAGAGATGTGTGACTCGAGAGTAATTTCTTGGAGGGACTGGCCCGCAGCCAGGTGAGAAAGGGTCTGGGAGGGGTCAAGTACAAAAATTGGAGATCAAGAAGGGACCACATACAGTCCTGTCAGATGCTGTGATAAGCAAGGGAAGTGAAGGTATTGTTGAGTTTGGAATTATTTGGATTAGCTTTATAGGAAAACAAGCTGAGTGAAAGAGTAGTGGGGAGAGGGGCATACAGTCTAGGTAAGTGGTAACATGCTGCATTTGAAAATATGGAGAGTCTCTGCAATAGACCCTTCTTGAAATAGGAAGGAAAGGGAGCATAAAGAGGCTAAGGAAAGGTCCAGGCATGGTACACAGGCCTGCAATCCCAGTGACTCAGAAGGCTGAGGCAGGAGGATCACAAGTTCAAGCCCAGTCTGGGCAACTTAGCAAGACTCTGTCTCAAAATAAAAATATGAAAAGGGCTGAGGATATGGTTCAGTCATAGGACATCATTGGGTTCAATCCCCAGTGTTGTTTAAAAAAAAATGAGAGAGGAAGAGAGAGAGAAAGAAAGAACAAAAGAAAGAAAAGAAACTAAGGAATGCAAATCTGTGCCATTTGGGATTCTTTGACCATAAACAACAGAAACTGGCTTTAGTTATCTAAAGTCTAAACAAAATTTACTAGGATATGATCAGGTGAATCCCAGACTTGAAGGGAATGCTGATAAAAAACAAGCTTGAAAAGGAACAGGCCAGCTTTGGGGACCTAGGACATGACAAGTAAGTGAGAGTCTCCTCAAGTCTTTCTGCTGCCAGAAAAACTAGACTCCAACCATTTTATCAAGTGTAAAGTCAAACTTTCCCAAGTTGGGTCCTGAGTCATGCATCCACCTTTCTTCTTGGCCAGGGAAGGGCCCAGTACATCCCCCTGGTGTGATCTCTACCAACCCCATACATCATGACAGAGAGGTAAGCAGTAAAACAAGCCAAGGGAGCCAAGCATGGTGGCACGTGCCTATAATACCAGCAGCTCAGGAGCCTGAGGCAGGAGGATCGCAAGTTCAAAGCCAGCCTCAGCAACTTAGCAAGGCCCTAAGCAACTTAGTGAGATCCTGTCTCAAAAAATAAAAAGCGGGGCTGGGGTGGTGGCTCAGTGGTAGAGCACTTGCCTAGCATGCGTGAGGCACTGGGTTCGATCCTCAGCACCACATATAAATAAATAAGAAATAAAGGTCCATCAACAACTAAAAAAAAAATATTTAAAAAATAAAAATAAAAAATAAAAAAATGAAAAGGGCTGGAGATGTGGCTCAGTGGTTGAGTGCCTCTGGGTTCAAACCCTGATAACAACAACAACAACAAAAAGCCAAGGAGCTGTACCAAAAGGAAGGGAAAGACTCAAAATAGCCCCCAAACTGATGGGATATGTATATCTGACTAAGTGCCCTTGGAAGGTCTTTTTGTATGTTTGTTTATTTTTGTCTTTTTGTGTTTTTGATACAAAGTCTTCCTAAGTTATTGAGGCTGACCTCCAACTTGGGATTTTCCTACCTCAGCTTCCTGAGTAGCCAGGACTACATAGAACTAGAGATGCATGCCACCGTATCCAGTCTAGATTCTATTTTTTAGTTTTAGGTTCACAGCAAAATTGAGCAGAAGGTACTGAGATTTCCCATATACTCCCAGGATGAGAGATTTCCCATATGCTCTGTGCACGTATAGCATTCCCTGTTATCAACTTCCTACTATTGGAGAGCTACATTTGCTGTTACAATTCATGAATCCATGTTGACGTGTCATTAGCATCCAAAGTTCATAGTTTACCTTAGGGTTCACTCTTGATGTTGCACATTTTATGGGCTTGGACAAATGAATAAAGACGTGTATCCACCGTTAGAGTGTCATACAGGATATTTTCACTGCCATAAAAATCTGGGCTCTGCTGATTCATCTCTCCCATCCCGCTGAACAACCACTGGCAACCACTAATATTTTAACCATCTCCATAGATTTACCTTTTTCAGAATGTTATGTAGATAGAATCATACAATTGATAGCCTTTTCATCCGATTGATTTCATTCATTTATAATATACATTTACATTTCCTCCATGTTATTTCATGCCTTGATAGCTCATTTCCTTTTAGCACTGAATCAAATCCCATTATTTAGATGTTACCACAGTACAGTGTGTAAGGACCTGAGTTCAAATCCCAGCACCACAAAATAAATAAATAAATAATGCTGCTATAAACAGTGTACAGATTTTGGTGTAGGCATAAGCTTTCAACAACTTGGGGACATACTAAGGAGTGTGATTTCTAGAGTTTGGGGTTTTTTGTTTTTTGTTTTTGGTACTGGAGATTGAACTCAGGGGCACTCGACCACTGAGCCACATCCTTAGCCCTATTTTGTGTTTTATGTAGAGACAGGGTCTCACTGAGTTGCTTAGAGCCTCGCCATTGCTGAGGCTGGCTTTGAACTCGTAATTCACCTTTTTCAGCCTCCCTAAGTGCTGGGATTACAGGCGTGTGCCACCACGCCCAGATGATTTCTAGATCTTATGGTGAAAATATGTTTAGCTTTATAAGAAATCTCCAAACTGTCCTCTAAAGTGCCCTACCATTTTTGCATTCACACCAGCAATGATTGAGAGTTCCTGAACTCCCCATCTTTTCCAGCATTTGGTGGTGTTAGTGCTCTGGATCTGGGCCATTATCACAGGTATGGAATAGTATCTCATCATTCCTCACAAGGTTCTCAGGTATGAGAGAAGATGAAGGGAGAAACAGGTAAAAATCTCAAGAAAGCAGTATGAGGCTCTGAAGACACAGATGCTAAACAATATCACTTCTTTTGCAAGGGTTGGTAGAGCTGGGTAACATGCTATCATCCAAACTTCATTATTTACCTTAAGGTAAATCCATAGGTTACATTACAAAGGCAGACTTTTTGTGGACTTTGTATAGATATGGAATGACTGAATTGTGATAGGAGAAGTAAATGTAAAAAGTTATTAAAGATTCCTTGAATGTTTATAAAATGTCATAGAGAGATGGCAAGAGGTACCAATGGAGACCCAGCATTAATGATCACGCTGACTGTAGGTTTATTAGAAGATTTGCCATCTATGTCCTTTGGGAAAGGGATATATACTTTAGTATAGCTTTCAAAATAATGTGTCTTCCTACTTTGGGGATATGTATTTTTTAATTTTTTTATTATTATTAATATTAGTATTAGTATTATTCAGTGTTGGGGATCGAATCTTGGGTCTCACACATGCTAAACACATGGTCTGTTTTACTGAGATACATCCTGAACCCTACTTTGGAGATACTCAAAAATCCTATTCCCTCTCTTTTTTTCATCATTACTTTTAAAAATGCAGTGCAGGGGGGCTGAGGATATAGCACAGTTGGTAAAGTGCTTGCCTCACATACACAAGGCCCTGGGTTCAATCCCCAGCACCACAAAAAATAAAAATAAAAATGCAGGGCTAGGGCTGTAGCTCCATGGTAAGTGCTTGCCTCACATGCGTGAGGCACTGGGTTCGAGTCTCAGCACCACATAAAAATAAACAAAAAAGATATTGTGTCCATCTACAACTAAGGAAATATAAAATAAAAAAATAAAAATGCAGTAGATGAGGACTGTGCAGTACTCATGAACACCTTGAGCCTGAAAATAAAGAACTCACAGTTCTGTGATAATGTGAATTCATTCATAAAGATTAAGACATTAACATGCATGCAGTAGGTCAGTCCCGAAAATTAGTGCATGTTCATAAGACCAGCTGTAAATTCACAGAGCAAAGGGCCAAAGCTAAGGGAATCAAAGTGAGAATATGAAAGTGCATTGAAACTACATGAATTCATACTTCTAAATGTGAGTTTAACTGTGAAGGTAATAAATCCTTTGGGGATAGAGTTGACTAGGAAACTTGGGGGGCCCCATTCCACATACACACCTCTCCCCTGACTCCCATTCCACTGCTCTCATTTCCGACTCAGCAGTCAGCCCAGGTGGTGGGCAGATTGAAAAGAATTTCTGCCTTGGAGATTAAAAACCAAACTCCAATCTGGTCACCTCCCCTCTGTGCCTCCCTTTGCCAGGATACAAGAAGCTTAGTGGTCTGAGGAGGGACAAAGGAGTATTGTTAAGGGGAGCCTGGTTATGAGAAGGCTTTGCAGTTAAAAGCTTTTATGCTGCTATCTAAACCATTCTCCCCCGGGGGGACACTGTGTGCCTGTCCCAACTTCACCATATCAGTTCAAAGAGAAATTTCAGCCAGATGTAGTGATTGCAGGAGGATATCTTGGGACTTGGCAACATTAACAGCTTAAGAATTTCTATCACAACATCTTATCCAAGCCCCACTCCTCAGCTCACTAGGTCCTGGAATAGGGTAGAGAGGAAAAAAACTTTCTTTTTGTAGATCTGAGTCAAAAGATTTCTCCCAGAGGAGCTGGCTGAGAGGCAGCCTAATCCCCAGCGCCAGGGTATGCGGATTGCATCACAGAAGGTAGGGTATGACTTGTCTCTCCTCTTTATACCTTCCTTGTTCTGACTCTTCTAGAACTTGGCCACCTTCAGAAAAGACTACATAAGCATGAGCAGTTGATGATCTCAGGGACTCTGTCTTGTCTGAAGGAATTAGTTCAGTTGAGATGTCTCATTAGTCTCAGATACTAGTATCTGAGTGTCTTCTCTTACCTAGCACTGTGCTGTTTTGAAGAACTTATACCACTTAACAACCACTAATGTATCATGCACTGTGCCAAGGATTAGGGTCCTATAGGAAACAGAGATGAAGACCTATGCATATGGAAGATGAGAATAATACGAGATGGTCTGTAACAGAGCATTACTCAATGCTTCACAAGTTAAGCAAGTATGTGTTAGGCAAGGGCTAGATCACAGAGCAACCTCCCAGCCCTCCAAGTGACTGCTTTTAATTCTGTACCTTGCTTATGGTGAAAAATAGGTGATTGTGTGTGTTCTGCAAGGGGGCTGATTCCATGGCAAGGCTTTGCCACACAAGTTTTCATTTGTAAACTCTCTGACTGGCTCAGAATTAACCAGTGTTTGTAAATCTGTACACTTCTTTCTATCAAAAGACTCCTGCCCCTCTTTCTTGCCCACAGTTTAGATCAGGGTTTACTTTCTCTTTGTCCTTTCACAAAGTACAGACACTGGGAAGGAACAGTGACGTTTTTGATGGCACTGTTTTCATATCCATGAGCAGTAATTTCAGATGAATATTCCCAGGTAATACAGTAGCAGGTTCTGGGGACAGAGAGAGAGGAATGGGGTGGGGGGGGAGTTCCAATGAGAAAATGGCCCTTTGCTCTCTGAATCTGTGTCTGTGTTCAGAGTGGGTAAGCTAAGAAGGGAACTGGTTGCTCAGGGGTCCATTTTGACCCTGTAAGTACCCTGTAGTTGAGAAATGGGAGATTAATACTCTACCACATTTTTGGGATTTTATTTTTAAATCCAAATTTGTGTTCTAGAAAGCCACTGGGCTCAGGGGGCCCCAATCTCCTATCCTAAGTGCTAATTTTCAACCAAGCTGAATTGAGCTGGATGGTGCTCCAGAATTCTAGGAGTGTTAAAAGAAGGGTTGTGAGGGTCTCTGGTGATGCAGTTAGAGTGGGGACAAATGTAGGGGCGGTGATTAGAAAGGGGTGAGAAGGGGCAGACAGAAGGAAGACAGACTTGGGACTTCCTCCTTTTTTTTGGTACCAGGGATTGAACTCAGGGGTACACAACCACTGAGCCACATCCCCAGCCCTATTTTGTGTTTTATGTAGAGACAGGGTCTCACTGAGTCGCTTAGCGCCTCGCTGTTGCTGAGGCTGGCTTTGAACTTGCGATTCTCCTGTCTCAGCCTCCCTAAGTGCTGGGATTATAGGCTTGCGCCACCGCGCCCAGCTGGGACTACTTCATCCTTGACATCACTGGCCATGCTGGTCTCACCCAGAATCTTATGCATTCAGGCCTCTGGACTGCACCCAGCTAGCTTCACATTCTTCCTTACTTTAAGTGGAGAACATGATTGAAAACGTCATTTCCCTGGCAGGATGTGAAATGGGCTTGGACTAGAAGTAAGGGGTTCAACCTAACTCTGTCCCCAGACTTGTGTCTGCTCCTTCAAGACCTGGACAACTGCCAGTCCACAAGAACATGCTGTATAATAGGGATCCGGTAATGTTGTGGTCACAGCTTAATTGCTTTGAAGAGATAATAGGGATGCAGACAATATCAGAAGCATGTGAGTCCTCTCTGATCTGAATGTTGATCTGCAGCTCCCTCAGGTCCCCATTGCCATATCCTTCCTCAGCATCTTAACCAACTCAAAGGGACTCAAAGGGTTGGTAGGTAGGCAGGACTCAAAGGGTTGGCATTAGACTTGAGGGATGGGTAGTATGGGGGTACACTCTGCCTCTTGGACTGGCAGGTTGTGGCTTTATTGAGTTGTCAACTTCCCTGAATCTCAGTTTTCTCCCTGACTCATGAGATCAATACTTTTAAAACATTTTAATAGCTTTATTAGAAACAAATGATTCATACTCCTCGTAAAATGTTTACATAATATAGAAAAGAGCAAAGCAGAAACTAAAAACATTTATATCAAATTTCTATACCCAAAAGTAATCACTGTTAATGTTTGGGAGAAAAAAAATCTTCTATCCATATTTCTATATATAGATATACATAAAGTTATATCTATATACAGCTTTTTTTTTTTTTTTTTGGCACCAGGAATTGAACTCAGGGGCACTCAACCACTGAGCCACGTCCCTAGCCCTTTTTTATATTTAATTCAGAGACAGGGTCTCACAGAGTTGCTTAGGACCTCACTGTGTATGGCTGATGCTGACTTTGAACTTGAAATCCTCTTGCCTCAGCCTCCTGAGCTGCTGGGATTACATGCATGTGCTATATAGTTTTTACATATACAGTTTTATATAAAATAAATGATATTCTACATACTTTTTTAAGGAATTATTTCACTTGACATTAAGTAATGAATCTTGTCCTTGTCAATAAATATAATTTTTCATTTTAAATTTTAATGGCTGCATATTTGTATTTTCTATATGAATCATCATAATACATGACTTACTAGGTTCCAATTGATGTGCCTTTTTTACATTTAGAACAATTACTGCTATAAATATTTGAGAGTGCCCTCAACCTCTTAACATAACTTACAAGAAATATTCAATGATGTAGCTCAAGAAAGGACAAGAATCATAAAACACTATATCAGTGAAAGCAGAGATTTGGAGTAGAGAAGACCTTAGAAAAATTTCAATGATCCTTACCTCTATAAAGTGCTTCCAGTCTTCTGCACATTACCACATATGTACGTTACTATTCTACCGGGTTGAGTGGCAAATATATTTGGGGAAATTTATTTTGAGTATTGCAATGGACTTATTTCAACACTAATTTTTTTTACCTTTATTTTAAAAATTTTTTAAAGTTTGTTTTAATTAGTTATACATGATAATAGAATGCATTTTGGCACATTGTACACTAATGGAGCACAACTTCTCATTCCTCTGGCTATACATAGTGCAGAGTCACAGCAGCAGTGTAATCATACATGTATACAGGGTAATAATGTCTGTCTCATTCTACTGTCCTTCCCATCCCTACAGCTCCTCCCCTTTCTCCCCTCTGTACAATCCGAAGTTCCTTCATTCTTCCTTACCCTCCCCCACTATGGATCAGCATCTGCTTATCAGAGAAAACATTTGGCCTTTGGTTTTGGGGGATTGGCTTATTTCACTTAGTATAATATTCTCTAGTTTCATCCATTTACTTGCAAATGCCATAATTTCATTCTTCTTTAAGGCTGAGTAATATTCCATTATGTATATGTACCACATTTTCTTTATCCATTCATCTGTTGAAGGGCATCTAGGTTGATTCCATAGTTTAGGTATTGTGAATGGAGCTGCTAGAAACATTGATGTGGCCATGTCACTGTAGTATGCTGATTTTAAGTCCTCTGGGTATAGATCAAAGAGTGGGCTAGCTGGGTCAAATGGTGGTTCTATTCCAAGTTTTCTTAGGAATCTCTATAGTACTTTCTATAGTGGTTGCACCAATTTGCAGTCCCACCAGCAATGTGAGTCAACACTAAAAATTTTGCTTCCCCCCAAAAAACACATTTTCCCCAGGAGTGTATTTTGTTACAGAGATTCTAAGACTACACAAGTACAAGTCCCCTTTGGCCATGAAATTTGTACATTCAAGATCAGGCCATTCCAGAAGTCCTCTGAGAGCTTCCCCAATGGCCCAACGGCAACATGTTTGGAAGGAGCCACTGCCTTGTGTGACCCTCAGAACAATGCCTCCTGGAGTTCAGTCCTAGGAGTCTGCCTGTTCTGCTCTAACCCCGGCCTCCTTACTTGTGTCTGAGACCTGTCTGTCATCTCTCTCTGATTTCTTTGGGCTAGCCCACTCTATAAAGAAAACAGATAGTATTCCTCTTCTAGATGGGCCCAGGAAATTCAGAACCTGGAAATGCAGCAATTCATTTTCTAAAAGGTGCACTGTTCAGACCAGCTCTCTAAAAACTCCAAAGCTCACTTCTACCTGAGCAAAGCCCCTGACACTGT
Organism: Geosciurus inauris; assembly: GCA_004024805.1. Lineage (NCBI taxonomy): Eukaryota > Metazoa > Chordata > Mammalia > Rodentia > Sciuridae > Geosciurus > Geosciurus inauris. The sequence goes on from PVHX01006036.1 coordinate 31,923, forward strand.
GCTGGAGAAAGCAGTCTGGTTCCGGCTCAGTGTCCCATCACTTTATCTGGCAGAGAAATAATTCTTAATGTGCAGCTTGGACTTTGTGCAGAGAAGTCTCTTCCTGTCCCCTACCAGAGTGGCATGGCCAAGTGACACAACTGCCTGGATCAGTTCCCAGCTGATGGTTGCGGCATGCTGTTTTAGATCCTGTGCTTTTCAAATAGAAAATGGTACACATTGCTTGGAGCCAGGTGCCTTGGATCCAGGAGCTAGGAAGGGAGTGGATATTCTTTTCATCTTTCCCTACTTCACACTAGTGTTTTGCAGGGGATACTGGGGATTGAACCCAGGGCCTCTCACATGCTCTACCACTGAGCTACCCTCCACCATATCCTAGATTAAAAAAAAAAACGTTTTTAGTTGTAGATGGACACAATATCTTTACTTTGTTTATTTAGTTTTTTTTTTAATGTGGTGCTGGGAACCGAACTCAGTACCTCATGGATGCTAGGCAAGTGCTCTACCACTCAGCCACACCCCAGCCCCAATATCCTACACTTTTTTTTTTTAATATTTTTTTAGTTGTAGATGGACACAATGTCTTTATTTTTTTATTGCTTTGTATGTGGTGCTGAGGATCGAACCCAGGGCCCCACACATGCGAGGCAAGTGCTCTACCGCTGAGCTACAATCCCAGCCCAATATCCTACACTTTTAATACCACTTTTTCCTGTCTCCTTGCCGGAAACTATACAAAATTGAACAGGAAGGATATACATGGCTAAGGTATCCACTTTAAGCAGAGTTTGAAGCCTCACTGACTACATTTTGAGGTGACCAAAGCATGCAATGGTCAGACCAGAAGGGAATGGATCTGGCCCTGTGTATGACTGGGAGTCAAGGCTGGGGTTCAGGGTTCTTCAAGAAATCACACTAGCCATCCTGCCACTAGATGGTGCTGAGACATAGCCTCCCATCTCCTGATGGATCATCCCCAGAACTTTGAGAGGGAAGACGTTAAATCATCTGAACTAACCCCCTTGAGTGGGCAAAAAGCCTCAATACTCTTCCTAAAAACCCCTGAGCCTGAGCACAATGAGCAGGAAGTGCAAGGTGAAATCTTGACTGATCAGAGATAGCAGACCTGTTGGCTTTAGTTTAAGACCTGGGTGGGCTGCAATGGCAGGAGCCTCTCATTCTGTCCATGTGTTTTACTTCTTGCCCTTTCTGTGAATCCTGGGGCACCTGGCTCCCTCTGACTGCAGCCACTCAATCTTCAAGGTGCCTGAAACACGACAGCTAAAAGCATGGTCTGTGGAGTCAGGCAGAGCAGGGTTTGAGTCTCAGCTTGGCTTACTTGCTGCCTGAGCATTGCCATACCACTAAGCCTCTGAGAGCCTGGGACTGTTCATTTATAAAATGGAGATAAAAACAGCTTCAGGTCCAGAGAGTGTGAAAATTAATATCAGTTCTTATACAATGTTTTTCTTTTCTCTCTCTTTCATGTTTATTCCTTCTTTCCATTTCCTTCTACAGTGTTTAACAGATACCTAGAACTTAGCCATCCCTCAATAAATATTGGCTTTAAATGTTTTCTTTTTCAGTGAGAAGATTAAAGAGATTCTGCTTGTTCTCAGAATCCTGGAACAGCTGGCTGTGTCCTAGGTATGTTTGGTGAAGTGGTCTCTGTTCCTATCTGGCAATCCTCACACCAGCCCAAGATGTGCTTCGTACTGTGGTTGTACTCCCTTTTCCAGGTCAGGGCACCAATGAAGTGTCCACCAGCTCTTTACCCACAGACTGAGGAAAGTGGCCATGAAGGGCTCACTCCTGTTTTGTTTTGTTTTGTTTTGGTACTAGAGATTGAACTCATGGGCACTCAACCACTAAGCCACATCCCCAGCCCTATTTTGTGTTTTATGTAGAGACAGGGTCTCACTGAGTTGCTTAGCACCTCGCCATTGCTGAGGCTGACTTTGAACTCGCGATTCTCCTGTCTCAGCCTCCCAAAGTGCTGGGATTACAGGCTTGTGCCACCACACCCGGCTTTCACTCCTGTTTTATAGCTGAACATACAGAGGCACAAGGACCTGCTGAGACCATCCTCAGATCACAAGAAGTAGCTGAGCAAGAACCTACACAGCCCTGTGTGAAGGACCCCGCCCCAGACCACAGGTCCCTTCTGGTCAAGGAAAACAGTTGCTCAGAGTAAGGGAGGAGAAACAGCATGAAGTGGGTCTTCAAAGTCCAGCTGCCCTGGACTGAGCCCCTACTCCTCCATGCCCTCCTTCTCCTACATCCCGGCCCACAGTGGACACCCAACAAATGTGCTGAAGTATGATGGCTGAGCCCTACCTAGCTCACAGGCTCTCACACTGTCAGCTCAACTGTGAGATAAGCCAGTGGGGCTCAAGTAGAGACGAGACTAAGGATGAGGTAGGAATGGAAGAAAGATTTTTCTTCCTTCTCCCTCTGTGTGTGTGTGTGTGTGTGTGTGTGTGTGTGTATGCTTGTGTTATATTGGAGGTTGAACACAGGGGTGCTTCACCTCTAAGCTACATTTCTAGCCTTTTTTAAAATTTTGAGAGTGTCTAAGTTGCTGAGGCTGGCCTCGAACTTGTAATCCTCCTCCCTCACCCTCCCAAGTTGCTGTATCTCTCCAGCCACCTGCAATCTTGCAATAAAGGGTGCTCCTTGAGAGCAGATATCAGGTCTTGACAATCTTTATATTTCCCAGTCACCTAGGAGAGTATTCTGGTAAACATTAGACCTCCAGCAAATATTTTTTCAAAGACTGAATAACAAAAGTTATCATTTATAGATCATCTGCTACATGCCAGACACCACATTATCTCATTTAATTCTTTCAACAACCCTAAGTAGCAAGAATTATTACTGTCACCAGTTTACAAATTAGGTATTAACTAAGAAATTTAAGCAACTGCCCCAAGGTCACATCACAACCTATGTGATAAAGCTGGGACTTGAACTGTGGTCTGCCTAGTTCCTTGGTTCCCTTTCTTTCCTTCAGAGCTGTCCAGGAAACCAGACCAGACTAGAATGCTATTATATTGACTCCATAGGAATTTATTTATTTTTTTAACATTCCAGCTTAAGCCTTGTGGTGTGTGTATATAAACCAATTCCTCCTCTAACCCCTAGAGTGGTGAGTTAGCATCTGAAGTAGACTAATCAGAAATCTGCTCTTCAGAGCTTGGTTACATAAACTCTTCAAAGGCCATCATCTATACCTGAGGGCTTAACATGCTTGAGAGATACTAGAAATAATCTTTCATTGGGGAAATAAGTGGTTTTCATAATATGGAGTTGGCCAGGGACATTACCTGGGTCCTACTGCCCTGGTGTGAATAAGGTTGAAGAATTGGAACAATACAAGTACATCTGACAGAATTTGGCCTTAGACATTTTTGATATCCCAACTGTAGGAGGTTAGAGGAGAGAAAACAAATGGCTCCCACTCATCTTTCATTTCCTGTAGCTGCTAATGAAAGAACTAGATCATCACCAAAGGGCCAAATTGGTTCAGACCTGTTGACAACGGATGCCTATGCAGGCCTCATCCCCTCTCACAAGAGTGCCCTAACTGATCCTTTATCCAGAGTACTAGTGGCATTCTTCCCATCTCTCCGATCTCCAAGCTCCATCAGCAGGTCACTTGTAATAAGCTAACATCCAACAGAAATGAGCTTCAGGTGTGGTGGTGGATACCATTTCTCCATGGGTCCTTTGAAGAGCCTTTCCAACAGATTTCTGGGGTCCTCGGCACTCATCCCCGTTGTACCTGTTGTTCTCCATCTCCTACCACAGCCTCAACCAAAGATGGTACTCCAGATGTCTTTTTCTTTATTTTGACTTTGCGAATCCCTTTCTGCGGTGGTGACTCCCTCATAATCCTGTCTGTACCTACAACTCTTAAATATTCTATCCTCAAGGGTAGCTATGCTAGGACATAATTTTCACATTTTACAAGACAAAAGGAAGCAGGAAGCAGGAGGTGGCTTTCCCCAGCTTATAGACAGGGGCATCTATGAAATACCTGGAACAACTTCAAAGTCAGCTATGTAAGTGAGTGAATGAATGAAAGGAAGAGAAGGGAATAAGAGAGGAACATCAATGCCAGTTGATGTTATTGTCTCAATATGGCCAACAGTCTCAGTTTCATGGAAATCTTACATAAAATGTGACTTAACAGTGTCTGAGCCAGGAACTACGGTGCATGCCTGTAACTTCAGCAACTTGGGAGGCTGAGACAGGATCATAACTTTGAGGACAGCCTTGGCAATTTAGTGAGACCCTGTCTTAAAACAAAAAATAAAAATGGCGGAGGAAGTACTCTACTCAGTGGTAGGGTACCCTTGGGTTGCATCTCCAGATCAAATAAATATTAACTTTAAAGACTCAATCCCAGGGTTAAGTTACAGGTGGACCAGTTTGGAGGTCTACAGGGATGAATACCTGGGGTGCATTGGTGTGGGGGGGCTCTAATTGAGGGTGCCCCAGACCTTTCTAGTGCCAGATTGGCTGCCTCTGCTGATTGGAGACCAATGGGGGAGGTGGAGGAGATACCAGAAACCAAACCAGAGGACCCTTGGGTGGAAGGCAGGCAGGACATTTCTGGGATCCCATTATGGGGTAGCTGAAGTCAGGCAGAGGGGGCAACCTCAGCAAAGAAGGCTAGTGGGAAACTACTCACCTTCAAGTAGTCTCTGCTCACCTTGCTATGCCAGGGTCCAGGCTGTGGGAGTCACTGTCCCTCTGGAGCAGAAGAGGAGACTAAGCCCATTCTCCTCTAGACATCCATTCACTCTGGTGAGTACCAGGCAGGGACTAATAATGATAAATAGAGGTGCTACAAAACACTATTATAGAGGACATTATTGGAACTACTGGGGAAATCTGAATATGGCCCATGTAGTATTATATCAATATTAAATTTTCTGAATATGATAATACTAGGGGATCACCCCTGTTCCTAGGAGGTACATGTTGAAATATAGGTAAAGGATTATGATGTATACAACTAACTCTCAAATAGTTCAGGGATATATATCCCTTTTACAAATATATATATTTGCATATATATATGTATATATACACACATATGTGTGTGTGTATAAATGTGGCAAAATGTTAAAATTTGGTAAAACTTATTGAGGGTACATAAGTATTCAATGTACCATTTCTTATTTTTGCAACTTCTATAAGTTGAAATTTTCAAAATAAAAAGTAAGGAAAGTGCCTGGAGTAGTATCACATGCCTGAAATCCCAGGGACTCAGGAGGCTAAGAGGATCACAGGTTCGAGACTAGCCTCAGCAATTTAGAGGGGCCTTAAGGAACTTAGCGAGACCCTGTCCCAAAATAAAAAAATAAAAAGGGCTATGGATGTAGCTCAGAGGTAAAGTACTGCTGGGTTTAATCCCCAGTACCAAAAAAAAAAAAAAAGAGAGAGAGAGAGAGAAAAAGAAAACAAAACAAAAAACAGGGGGGGGGGGGGGGAAGATAAAGAAACTGAGTCCCAGAATGGCTAAGGAATTTGCCCAAGTTTACAGAGCTGAGATAAGACAAGCCCAAAGCAAGGGGGAAGTCACATGGTGGACTTCTGGCTTTCTTGAATCTTCCTATGCGCTAGTACTGTTTACAACTTTTCACATACACTCATTCATCTAATGTTCCCTTTTGAAAGGTTTATGCTTTGTGATAAATCACTTCATTGGCACAGACTGGAGGGGACAAATGGGCACTGGAACATGTTGATAGATGTGTAAGTTGGTAAAGGTTTTTTTGAGGGCCATTTGGCAGCACCTATTGAATTTAAAATTTACATTATGTTTAGAGCCAGCAATTTCACTTCTAAGTATTAAACCATAAAGAATGTCATATACATGGACCAGGAAGTGTTTGCAAAGGTGTTCATCATAGCAAGGTACATAAAAGCCTACAGGTTGGAAACATCTTAAATATTCATCATTAGAAATATTAGGAAACCATTGAAAAAAGGCAGCTCTAAGTGTGCTACCATGTCACATTTACAGTCAACAGATGATAATGTTGAGGGCATAAAAAAACAAAGGCTGCTTCCTTATGAGTGTTAAAAGGTGAATGTGAATACATATACTTGAATGTTTTATATATACACACACACATGAAATACACATACACACACAGAAATAAAAATACTTAGGTACACATAAAATATGTTGAAAAGATACACACAAAAACAATAGCTGTGCTGGGAAGGTGTGATCTGGGAGACAAGGGACAGGGTAAAAGAAAGTCTTTTTATTTTTAGCTTTCTGTATTATTTGAAATTTATACTATGTGCAAAGCTAATAAATGAATCTCCCCGTCACAAAATCCACAGGACTTGCTTTTCAGCTTAGGCAACTTCCGAACTGTTGAAGGGGACAGCAGAGGCCAGTGTCCCAGAAAATGGGGCCTTGATCTATCTCAATAAAGCCATTTGCAAGTTCAACCTTCTGAGTCCTGTTGGCCCAGTTTGACAACTTTCCTTGGTGTTTGGACTCTCAAAATTGTGTATGAGAATGGCCTGGGGTGCTTGTTCCTTGGGCAATTCCCCAGTCCTACCCCCAGAGATTCAGATTCAAACTGGGGTGGGGCCAGGGATTTTCACTAAAGCGTGGAGCGTTTCTTCCTGATGGTGTATTGCTTCTGTTCAGGCCTTGCTGAGATATAGCGTACACGATTGGGGAAGAAAACTCTGTGGGTTTTGTTGGTGTTTGTTTTGTTGGTGCTGGGGATGGAATCCAGGACTGCAAATGCCTGAGGGACCAGGTCTCACTGCTGAGTGTCCTGCTTGCCTTTCTAGATACCTGGCCTTTTCTCTCTCTCTCTCTTTTTTTTTTTTTTTTTTTTTTTGGTACCTGGGATTGAACTCAGGGGTACTCGACCACTGAGCCACATCCCCAGCCCTATTTTGTGTTTTATGTAGAGACAGGGTCTCACTGAGTTGCTTAGTGCCTCGCCGTTGCTGAGGCTGGCTTTGAACTCCGGATTCTCCTGTCTCAGCCTCCCAGTGCTGGGATCACAGGCGTGCGCCACCGCACCCGGCCCTTCTTCTTTAAAATAAACAATATATACACACATGTGAGGGAGTAAGTTACCTCCGGACTGTGGTGACTTTCTGTCTCTTTCTCTAAACTACAAATCCGGAGGCAGATCTTTTGAAATTAGGACTTCTGTTCCAAATATCCGGGCGTTACATTCTCACAGGTGGCCAGGCAGATGCTGGAACCTTCTTCGGGGGAGGGTCTGGTCTTGTCCCCATCCTCCGAAGAGTCCCACTCTAGCAGAGGGCGGAGCAGACCCTTGCAGGAGCTGGCGTGGCTCCCGCCAGGCGCTCGGGACCGCAGCTCCTCAGACCCCAGCGCCCCCGGGACCTCGCCGGCCCGGGACAAGCCCAGCGGTGCGGAGAGGTGGGAGGCTGGAGCCTGCTGAGGTCATTTCCTGTGCCTCTCCGCGAGCTGCCTGGCGAGCCGAGCCCGGCGCCGGGCCTTTAAGGAGCGGGAGGGAGCGGGGGGGCGGAGGGAGCCCGGCGGAGCGTTGAATGGGGCGCAGCGAGGCGCGGCCGGGCTTTGTGCGGCCAGCCCGCGGGCACCCTCCCGGCTTCGGCCTCGCCCCGCCCCGCCCACCGCGACCCCTGCTGCCGGGGAGCGGAGACCCGGCGGCCGCACGGGACTCGGCGAGAGTGACGCAAGGTCAGCGGCGGCAGCGCGCCCAGGGCGCCCGTGTGCCGGGTGCGCGGCGCCGACGCTCGCCGGCTCGCTGAAGGTGAGTGCTCGGCGCCCCCGGGCCGGAGGTGGGCTGGGGGTGTGCGGACCGGGGAAGCCGTTCGGCTGGGCGGCAGGGGTCCCCGCGACCCGGAGTGTGATTCCGAGCAGGTGCCTCCCTACCTGGAAGCGAACTCCCAGCGGCTGGCTGCGCTGGGAGCCGTGGGTCAGGTGTGGGGAGCCGGGAGCCCCTGGAGAGCCGCGCTGCGAGGCCAGGGCTAGCCCTCCTTGGAAGACCTGCAGTTAGGGACCGGCTCGATCCAGTCGCTCCGGGAGGGGCCCTCCGGACGTACGTGCAGGCATCTGTCTACCTGGTCGGTCGGTGCTCGGCGCGCTTTCGCCCCTCTGCTTCCCCTCCCCACCTCATCTTAGGCTATTTCTAATATGATTCTGGATGTTTCTCTCAGGGGTCTTTGGGAGCCAGGCTCGACTCCTAGAGGCAGATCAGCCAAGCAGAAAAGAAAACAGGTTGGGCGTCCAGTTACATCAAGGGCTTTGTGTCCTAGGAGTCTTTGTAATCTGTCCCCTGGGATCAGGGGGCCTTCACAGGGGTGACAGGCAGTGAAGACCTTCAACTGGAAGTAGAATCCTCTCACTGTTGGATTGCTCCCCACCACATATCCCTTCCATAAGCTTTTACTATGAACTTTCCAACAGTCTTGGTTCCAGGAAGACGCTTAAAAGATCATTCAAACAGTTCTCAGTGAGACAGTCACCAGGTCCATCATCCAATTTTTTGGACTCTTCTACGCCAGACACTATGCATGGCACTAACACTAGATAGATCATCTGTTGCAGTGTTGCTGCATATTGTTATCCCCACTTTATAAAGGAGAAAACCAGGACTCAGAAGTAAGTTATGACTTGCCCAAGGTCATGTAGCTAGAGTAGAAGAAGCAAGACTCAGACCTAAGCCTTCTAAATTCCAAATATGGGATTGGTTAACTATCCATTGTCCTTCCTTTGGCTGCACAGGGACCTGCTCAGAGCTGGGTTATGGTGGGGTGCACTCTGTTGTCCCAGACACATTGAAATTAACATCTGAAGCCGAGCGAGGTGGCGTATGCCTGTAATCCCAGCATTTTGGGAGGCTGAGACAGGAGAATCGCGAGTTCAAAGCAAAACGGCGAGGCGCTAAGCAACTCAGTGAGACCCTGTCTTAACATAAAACACAAAATTGGGCTGGGGATGGTTGAGTACCCCTGATTTCAATCCCCAGTACCAAAAAAAAAAAAAAAAATTAACATCTGAGCTGAAAAAAAAAAAAGAATGTGTCCTAAGTGTGCCCCTTCTGTCCTCTTCAGAAGTCACCTTTTCAGGAAAGAAGTTTGTCCCTCCAGTTAATGTTCCACTCCTCCATGGTGTTTTCTTCTTAGCTATGCTCCTTTGCTATCCTCCTAGGAGGCTATGTACCTCTGTGCTCCATAGAGGTTGGAGAATGCTTTATTCATGTGGATGTTAGGGTGCCAGGATTCCCTCACATTTGTTTTGGCTGTGCTGATCCACCATCCTATGCTCTCTGGGAAGTCCAGATGTGCCATCTTGCCCTTTCAAAAGCTAGTTCGGGCTGTACCTGTAATCCCATCTACTCAGGAGGCAGAGGCAGGATAGCAAGTTCCAGTCTCAAAATTTTAAAGAAGGCCTGGGCTGAAGCTCAGAGGTAGAGCACCCCTGGGTTCAGGCCCCAGTACTGTGGGGGATGGGGATAAGTTAGTTCAAAACTGCTCTCCTCTGTGGGGAAACAGGCACTTATTCCTGGCGGAAGTACGAATTAGGATAGCCTCAAGGGAGGGCACTTTGAGCTATCTGGCAATTTAAAATGTACATCACTTAACCCTACAATATCATTTCTGAGACTACCCTTTAAGATATAACCTAATGTATATGAAATGATGCATATTCATTGAATATTCATTGTAGCATTGTTTATTTTAGCAAAAGGTTGGAAACAACCCAAGTGACTATCAATAAAGAATCCTTAAATAAGATCATGTAGTAGCTATCCAGTAGAATACATTAAAGCTGTTATACAGTATGGAAGAAGAATGTGGCAGAGATGTATATTAATATAGGAAAATCTCGAAGAGTACAGTGTGTATAGTGTGGCACCATTTGTGTGTGCAGCATGTACATGAATGTTTGCATATGTCCTGCATCTCTCTGAAAGAACACAAATCACCCTAACAGTGGTTGCCTCTGGGGAGAACTATGGCTGAAGTATAGGGGTGGGAAGGAGCCTTATTGCAGCTTATATCTTTTGTTCAATCTTCAAAAATAAGTAGATAAAATAATTTTTAAAAAGAACATGACCTCCTCTCTGAGGTGGTGCTGGTAGTGAGCACATCTATGAGTCACATCTTGGACATTCAGGGCCCAGCTGGCTTGCCTTGTATTTGTTGATAGTAACAATAACTGTCACTGAGTGCTTACTAGAGACCAGGCTTTTTGTAGTGTTTTCGGCATGATGTGATCTATGAAGTTGCCTTTCTTTTTCCCTGGTGCTAAAGATGGAACCCAGGGTCTCATGCATGCTAGCAAGTGCTGTACCACTGAGCTTCATCTCCACCCCAAAATTGTGCCCCCTGCCATGGTGCTGGGGATTGAACCCAAGGCCTCTTGCATGCTAGGCAAGCACTCTATCACTGAGCTACCCCTGGCCTTTTTATTTTATTTTGAGACAGATTCTCCCTAGTTACCCAGGCAATCCTCAAACTTTGAATCCTCCTGCCTCAGCCTCCTGAGTAGCTGGGATTACAGGTGTGTGCACCCACACCAGTTTTGAAATTGCCATTTTTGAAGATCAGAAAAATGCTTAAATGTAAACAATTTCATATGATTGAACCTAATATTATTGCCATCATTTAAAAATATTACTGCCCTCAAGATCAAAAAGGAACTGAGGCTCACAGAAGGTAAATAAATGATTTAGGGTGGCAGAATTTAATGCCTGAGCCAGCGTTCAAACTCAGGCCTGTTTGGCACCAGAGATCTTAAGAACTATGCTCTGTTTCTGTACTATTTTTGTTATTGAGGACCTAGTTGTATTGGCCCTCTCTTATGTTATTCAGATCCCCAGTTCCTGGGACATGCTTACCTTTCTCTGTCCCCGTCAAGATTGTGTGTGCAGGGCTGGGATTGTGGCTCAGTGGTAGAGTGCTTGCCTTGCATGCGTGAGGCACTGGGTTTGATCCTCAGCACCACATAAAAATAAATATGTTGTGTCCATCTACAACTAAAAAAAATATTTAAAAAAAAAAAAAAGATTGTGCGTGCAGAATGTGATGCTCACACCCAGTAGAGGCAGGATGCATGTTGTTGACTTGATCAGGTGATAGTGCTGAGATCAAAGGGGTGATCTGTGTCTGCTCACACCATCCCCCAGCTTCATCCCAGAAGGAAGCACAGAGTTCTTCCTTTCCCATAGTTGGGCAGGTGGTTAGCCTGGTCTAGCACAGCACTTTGAAAAGATTCAACGCAGGGGCACTTGACCACTGAGTCACATCCCCAGCCCTATTTTGTATTTTATTTAGAGACAGTCTCACCGAGTTGCTTAGTGCCTCACTTTTGCTGGCTTTGAACTCATGATTCTCCTGTCTCTGGCTCCCAAGATGTGCACCACTGTGCCTGGCACCCATTATCTTTTTTTGTTTATTTTTTGGTACCAAGAATTGAACCCATGGGCACATAACCACTGAGCCATATCACCAGCCCATTTTTTATTTTTAGACAAGTTCTCACTAAGTTGCTTAGGGCTTCACTGAGTTGCTGAGACTGGCCTCCAACTTGTGATCCTCCTGCCTCAGCCTTGTAAGTTGATGTGATGACGGGCCCATGCCACCATGCCTGGCTAGAAGCCTATTATCTTCTGATGCTTCCTATACCCTTAGAAGTAATTTGCTGTCCTGCACCTTTAGTGACCTCTGATCTCTTTCTTTTATGCTCCTGTGTTGACTGACGCCCTTTGTAGGGAGATACCAGGGTATTCAGACTTGAGGTTTCCAAGCCAGAGGATCTTTATTCTATGTCCTCAACTTTGCACATGGTAATCACTTGACAAAAGTTGGTTGCATTACATTTACACTCTTCATTTGGTCAGTTTCCAATCAAATCCTAAAACTTGCTAGAGAGATCCCAGGTCAAGTTTGTGTTTTCTCTGATAATGGTCCTGAGTATGAAGTCACTGCCTGTGACTTTTTCCCACTACTTGCCCTACACTTGAGGCCCTACCTTTGAGGTGTATTTCTCTTGACCTCTGTGGCATTTTGATCCAGGACTGGAAGATTTGGGGGAGCTCCAAAGCGGTTATCAAGACCATGGCAATTGTTTGACTCTCCTGCCAAACTTTTTAGCATTCTGGACACAGCTGGGATCAAGGGAACTGGATTTCACAAGAGTGGCCATGAGCTGATGATAACTGTTGCTGGGTGGGGAGCACACAGGGATTTATTGTACTACTGCTGCTTATGTATATTGCAGATTTCCAACATAAAAAATGAAAGGAAAAAAAAAAAAACTGAGCGGGGTTTTGTTCCCAGCTTACTTCTTTTTATTTCCCTGTTTTTCCCTCCTGGTGCCAGGAATCAAACCTACACTAAGCAAGCTTTCTGCCACTGAGGTACATCTCCTACCTGCCTATCTATTTTTGCCATTAATGATATATTTGTGTTAGGTAATCCTGGTAGCATGAGATGTCTACTAACACTACCAAAGCATCCTCATGGAAGGAGGACTCTAGATGTTCGGAGATCGGGATTCTTGGCGCAGTTCCACTACCCCTTAGCTCTGTTTCTAAGCCAGGCACATGTGATGATTTATCTAATCTGTTCATTGTCAATGTATTTGCACTTGTCCTTTATCAGAGACATGAGTGTGTGTACTTGATGCAATGTCTTGACAAGTTAAGAATGATTTCTGCAGAATTCAATTTGCTCATTCTTACATTTCTTTATGGGAGATACAGAATGCCAGGTGACTTAGCAGGTGAGGTTCAACTCATTGGTATCTTCCCTGAACATCCCTTGTTTTATGGCTGTTGTTGACCACCTGTCTTTGCCGGAAGAGCCTCCAGGTCTTGGGCTTGGCAGCAGGTACCTTATTCCAGATCTGTTTCCAAACCTCTCGGCTCCCCTTACATGCCGAGGCAAGCCTAGCACAGTCTCAGCCTTCTCAGGAACTTGCCAGCATCCCCAAAGCAGGGAGAAGATTAATCAGACCACTTGGTATTCCTGAACTGTGATGTCATGAAGGTGTTTGCTTGATTAGAGAAAGCACTCCCTAAAGTCTAGGTGTAATCTCAGACCTGAAGGGTATGTGGAGACCAATGATATTTTATTTCCAGAGTCCCCAGAGATTTTGGTAATTTGGGTTTTCCCTCTGTCCATGGAATCTGAGCAGCAGTTTTGACAGTCAACAAGAGGTATTTAAAATTAATCAGACCCTTTCATCTACACAAAAGTTTAAGCTCCCCAACCCTTGGTTTTACTTTGGTGCTTTGGTTGGTTGTTCTCAGCCCTGGGCTAGATTGCAAGACTCCCAGATTATAGTCTCACATCTGCCACTTTTCTGTTGATAGGAAGGAAAGCAAAATCCCCCTAAAGGACAAAGAAAATCAAACATGAAGTCTCCCAGCCTTCCCTGGAGGCCCTCCAAGGTTCTGTTTTGTCTTCTCAGCTGTGATCTTAGCTCAGAGAAGGTCATGTTTTGTTTTTGTCTTTTGTCTTCCTGCTCGTTCCAGTTGGTCCCAGTCTTTTGAGGTGGGGATTGCTGGGAGGTCACAATGTCCCATTGTTTGGGATGACAGTTCTAGGAGAGCAGGGCTGAGGTCATGTGTCCAGTGTTCTGAGAAGCCGACAACCACAAGAATTAGACATTAGGCCCATCAGTTGTTTAATTGTTGGGTCCTTCTCTCTAGGTCTACTGACCCTATTTTTTTTTATTATATTTTTTTAGTTGTAGATGGACACAATACCTTTTCTTTTTGGAGGGCGGGGGTTACAGGGGGATTGAACTCAGGGGAACTCAACCACTGAGCCACATCCTCAGCCCTTTTTTATATTTTATTTAGAGACAGGATCTCACTGAGTTGCTTAGTGCCTCGCTTTTGCTGAGGCTGGCTTTGAACTTGCAATCCTCCTGTCTCAGCCTTACGAGCTGCTGGGATCACAGGCGTGCACCGCCGCGCCCAGCAATATCTTTTGTTTTTATTTATTTATTTTTATGTGGTGCTGAGCATTAAGCCCAGTGCCTCATACGTGCTAGGCAAGTGCTCTACCACTGAACTACAACCCCAGCCTCTGACCCTATTTTTTGATGGAAAAGTGGGGACACATTAATTGTGCTTATAAAAATTGTGATGACAGAATATCTGAGGCCAGGATGCTTTGGAAAATCTGGGATATAGGTTTAGTGATGTGTAGTTTCAGAACCCTTAGTGCTAGGGTTCTGAAAGATTTTATGAATTATTTCTCTTATTCTTAACAACTTACTTCACTCTAAAATCAGAATTCCGTCCTCCTCCCACCCTTGCTGCGCTGGAGATTGAACCAAGGGCCTCATAAAGCTAGGCGAGCACATTACCAAGGGGCCACATGCCCAGTCTCTTTTCAGTTTTTGGATGTGTTCAGGAGCACAGTGGCTAAGAACAAGGACTTCAGAACCAGAATCTCAACCCCAGAATTTATTAGCAGTGGAAGTGTCCATTTTAGTCCCTTAGCCTCTCTGTCCCTCAGTGTACTTTCATAAATAGTAGCTGTTTGTAGTGTGTAATGGGAGAAGGATACTTATGAAAAGTCAGATGTGAGAGAAGAAGGAACATTGGTGATGTACCACCAAAGAGGCACACTATTGCTCAGGGTCATGTTTGGCAACAGCATAGGCGGTGGCTGGGTTTTCTGAAGTCCTGTGGCTTCTGAAGAAGGAAAAGGGGATTTTAAAACACAATACATTTTTATCATGGAAAATTCCAGGCATATATTCAAGAAGAGAGACCAGTATAAAGAACTGCCATAAACTATCACCCAGCTTTAAAAATTATCAACATTTTGGGGCTGGGGGTTATTTTAGTGTAGAACACTTGCCTAGCATGCGTGAGACCCTGGGTTCCGCGCCCCAGCACTGCGCCCCCCCCCCCAAAAAAAAATCAACATCTTAACAGATCTGATAAATCTCCTTTTTGTTACCCCTTACCATGGAGTGTTTTAAAGCAAATCCAAGACATGGTATCATTTCACCTGTAAATCATATGTATCTCAAACAGAAGAAATTTTAAGATTATCAACCTAAAAAATTAGCACTCATTCCTTAAAATGATCTAATACTAGGATGACTATGTCATGGTTTGGGGCAGACCAAATTTATGCTGCTGTCAAGAATAATTACTAACAATGCCCCGAAAGGGGAATTTGCAGATCCTGGTGGTTGGTTATGCCTTCCAGCCCTTCTTTCCCGCAGGCTCACAACTATGCCTGTGTGTCTTCTCTCATGTAGATTCATACATGCTCCTTCCTTTGCTCATCCTTGACCTAGTTTTTCTTCTCTAAAAATCACCCAAGAGGCCTCTGGGTAAATTCCCCTTGCTGGGGATATTATAGGTATCTACTTGATTTGTTCTGAATTTGTACAAAGTTTTTTTTCCAAAGACTGTGGCTTTCTCCAGGGGTTGGACCAAAATATCTAGCAGTTTTCTAGTTTGATTCTTACAGCTTGAAGGAGAAGAAATGAGATTGAATGACAATAGGCAGGACCCCAGCTAAAGAGAAGATTATCAGGGAAATTCAAAGCATTGTGTTACCTTTCCACGTTTCCCCATCTAACATCTGTACAGGTGTAGTACAATCAGAACTACACTAGGAACCAGGGTTCTTCCTCTAGTTTGCTCTGTGACCTTGGATGAATTGCTTACCCACTTTAAACATTCCCTACACTCTAGCCTCTCCCATCCCCTCACAGTCTGCCCCTTTCCCTGCTCCCATTTATCCAAGTATCAGTTGGCAATTGTGGTGACATTTTCAATTTTGTAATTAGACTTTCCTAAGAACTCCTTGAAAAATTTAAAGATGAGGACCTCTCTTTACTTTTTCATATTCATTGTCTAGAACAGGGTCTGGCACATAAATGGTTGCTGAATGAATAATTAAACGAAACACCAAAGATCCTTACTTCTCACTTTGGAAAAATTAGACCAGGCTCTCCTTAAGTTTTCTCAGGTCCTGTGACTTCCTGGGGTTGCTCAGCCAGCTTATGGTGGAGTGGGATACCTGAGCTGAGGAAGGTGGGATGGGACAGAGGGAGAACAATGACTTCCTCCATTTCCCAGCCTTGTCTTCTCTTTTGGTCTCCTCTTCCTCCTCTTTTCTCCATACAGCCACTCCTCACACATTATCTTCTCTTCTCTCAGTGTTTTGGTTCTTAGAGTTCCCTGGAAAAATCCAGAAGTTGATTCCATCATGGCAGAACTCAAGGTGGAGAACCGGGCCAGTATCGACTGGCAGAAGCGCTGCCTGGCCCTGGAAACGCAGCTTTTCCGGTTCCGCCTCCAGGCCAGCAAGATAAGGGAGCTGCTGGCTGACAAGGTGAGACCTGGAGTACCAGGAGCTGCCTCCCTCACTGCGGGGGGCCATTGTCAGAGAGGGCCAGAGTCTAAGGGGGCGAGTTGGTGAAAGTAAATGCTTTTCCACACATGCGGAAATAAAACCCAAAGTAGCTTTTTTTTTTTTTTTAGTTGTAGATGGATACAATATCTTTATTTATTTTTATGTGGTGCTGAGGATCGAACCCAGTGACTCACACCTGCGAGGCAAGTGCTCTACCACTGAGCTACAGCCCCAGCCCCCCAAAGTAGCTTTTTGATTGTTTTTGTTCTTTTTTTAAGACTAGACTCTGAGCAGTTTCCGACACTGTCATCTGTCATTTCTCTCTGCTCTGCCTCTTCATAGGCACACCAAAGAAATGATTGAATTTTTCTTGGTCTTCTGTAACCTCTTGAGTTACTTGTGGCTCCTGTGGAAGTTCTGTTATCCCTGATGCATTTCTTTTTTCTTTTTCTTTTGGTCCTGGTGATTGAACACAGGGCTACTCCAGCACTGAGCTGTATCCCCATTCCCTATTTCATTTTTTTTTTTTTTAAATTTCAAGACAGGGTCTTACTAAGTTGCTGAGGCTGGCCTTGAACTTTGAATCCTCCTGCCTCAGCCTCCTGAGTAGCTGGGATTATAAGTGTGCCACATCACCATGCCCAGGTTCCCCTTGGCATTTTTTTTTCACTGTGGGCAGGATGTTGTTTTGGGAGAAGAAAGCAAATCTCCATCCTACTGTTTACCTTTTATTAAGCACATAAGTCACTGAAGGTGGCCTGGTTTTCTGGGGACATAGACACAGGCACTGGAGCCAGACCTGCCTGGTTCTACCACTTACTAGCTATATGACCCTAGGCAGGTCCCCTACATCAGTAATGCAGGGACATAAACGTCTATCTCTCAGATGTTATTTTGAGAGTTATGTCAGATCACATATGAGAAGGTCTTGGCATAGACTTGGTCTTAAATGGGAACAATTTTATCTTTACAGGCTTTGATGGGCTGGTATGGGAAACTTAACCACCTTTCATAATGTTTCGCCTGACTTCCAGAGGCATTTTAGAGCAAAACTCATGTAGAGAGCAGAGACTTGCACTTAAGAAATTGATATGTATACACACACATACACGTATATGTATGTATTCATTCTACATATATTGTGGGGAGGGGAAGTACTGGGTTTAAAGTGTTCAAATCCAACTATATCCTCATGCTCATCCCTTTTCATTTTTTATTTTGAGACAAGTTCTCTGAGTTTCTGAGGCTGGCCTCAAACTTGCAACCTCCTGCCTCAGCCTCTATAGTAGCTGGATTTATAGGCATGTATCCTACACCTGGATAGACAGATAAATAATATATATATCAATATTTTAAGTGAATCAACCACTCTTTGTGTAGTTTTGATTATAGTATCAATCTGTTTAGCAAACCTTTCTCTCTCTTTTTTGTTGTACTGGGGATTGAACCCAGGGGCTCTTAGGGCCTTGCTAAGTTGCTGAGGTGGCTTTGAACTCCTCATCCTCCTGAGCTGCTGGGATTATAAGAGTGAGCCACTGCCTCCCTCCAAACCTTTCTTTCATAGAACAAAGGTAAAATTCAGCTTAGCCCTCTTCAAGTAATATCAAAGTCTTGATGAGTAAGCAACATATTTTACTGATAATCCTGTACCATGGAGCCCAGGAAGGCAAGTCAGTGGCCTCACCTCTGCATTTCCATGGCAGGGGGAGTGGCCTGGGAGACTAGCCTGGACTAGGACATCAAGTCTGTTGGCATTGCTATCCCTGAGTTCAGACTGTGCAGAATGGGAGCCCTGCAGGTTCCTGCCAGGTAGTGCCAGTGGAGTGGGAAGAATTCAGCTACCTCAAGAAAAGGGCAGCAGGTCTTAGACAGTGGTTCTCCAAATGTGGTCAGAATCACTTGTTAAGCACACACTTGTTAAGCATATCTGTTCCTGGGCCCCACCCCAGTCCTCTTGATCCAAGCCTTCAGGGTGCTACTAGTCTCTGGGTTTAACAAGCTTCCAGAAAATGGTTTTGCACTATAAAGTGGGTGAACCTGGCCTTAGGCCATGGTGTTGGGGGCATGTATGAGGCAAGGAAAGGGTAGGTAGCAATCTACTCAGCCAGGTGGCCTGAAATACCTCAGAGGAAGGACACTTCTGTTTCTAGCAATAATTAGGGTCACAAAATAACCCTTTAAAATCCTTACTATGAAACACCTAAAAATACTGGATTAAATATTTTAAGTATCCTTCTAAATACAGAGATAAGCATTAGGAAAAGAAAGAGGACTCCTTAGAGAGCAGAATGAAGAGGGAAGAACCAGGGTGGTGCTCACCTCTGGTGGCTGAGTGGCATAGGGAATGAGGAAGGGGGAGAGGGGAGGGGTGGGGAGGGGCGGGGCGGGGAGGGTGGCCTCCCTTTAGGAATGGAAGGTTTCAGGTTTGAGTTCTGTGGAGACAGAGATGAGGTCTGGCTGGTTGGATCTGAAGCTGAGACAGTCTTCCTCATGAAGTCAGGACTGCTAGAGGGCTCACCATAAATAAAAAGGCAGATAACAAGGAAATCATCCATCAGTGCAAGGAGATGGCAGTAGCTTCTCAGACTTAGGTAAGGCTCAGGTAGAAAAAACAAAAGCAAAGAAAAAGTCTTTAAGAACCTGATGATAGCACTAGTTCAATGTTAGGATTTCTACCACCAGTGTGGTTGAGAAAACCTATGTTCTTGGGCCAGGGGTAACACTGGGGAACTTTGTAGGAAACAGATACAAAACCTCTCTGGAGAAATAAGATCTCAATCCAGACCACATAGGATCCCCACAGGAAAAAGAGCCTTAGTGAAGGTGAATGTATGATCTGAAATGATTAATGCTTGAGGAGTAATCCGTGATGAGTGAGAACCCACCTACATGACAAACAGCTGGACTTCTGATAATAGAACTCTTGGAAAGAGACAGTAAAATAATGAATTCAAACTATTGAAGTCATAATGCAGAAACTTGGAAACATGAGACAAGAAAAAGACAGTATCCAAAAAGTCAGGTCAACTTGAAAACCAAATAGAACTTTTAAAAGAGAAAGTGTTTCAATTGAATTTTTTTTTCTTTTTGGGATACTAGGGTTTGAAGCCAGGATCTTGCACATGCTAGGCAAGCACTCTACCACTGAGTTGCACCCCCAGCCAGAAGGGAGATTTAATGAACAGATAGATCTGAGGAAATCATCCAGAGAAATAAAGATACAGAGATTAAGTGTGGATGTTAAAATGACAAGATTCCAGAAGTTGAGAGGAGAATGAAGGACAGGCATTACTTGAAGCAATAATGGCTACGTGTCTCCAAACTTGATGAAAGATCTGAAGCCTCAGATTCAGAAAGCAGAAACCTAAACAATATACATTTTTAAAAATCTGTGTATATTATTTTAGCTGTGAGAAAGAACCCAAAACAGCAATGGCTCAAACTAGACAGATGTTTCTTTCTTTTTCATGTAGCATTTCAAACGTAATCAGTCCTGCTCTAGGGTGATGTCTTCTACATGTTTCAGTCCTGCTGTAGGGTGATGTCGTGTTTAAATATGGTATCCAGATTTTCTCCAGTTGCCTTTCCCAGAGGTGCCTCTGCTCCTTCTGCTCATATTCCACTGACCACATCTTTGTCACATGGTTGTACCCAGCTTCAAAGAAGGACGAGGAACACTCTTTTTTTTTTCTTTTTTCTTCTTCTTCTTCTTCTTCTTCTTTTTTTTTTTTTTTTTTTGTAGTGCTGGGGATAGAATCCAGGGAATCACACACATTAGGCAAGCATTTTATCACTGAGCTAAAACTCAGCCCCAGGAAGTATTCTTTACTCTTACCAATCATGTGCTCAGCTAAAAGTTGAGTATTCTGTTTATAAGTCAGAAGAAATAAGAAGGGGAGAACACATAATGGGAAACAACTAGCTGTCTTTAAATCTAGAATAATAAGAGTTATAACAAATAGAAATATAGTACACATAACTTTAAAATCAATAGAGTGGAAAAATGAAATAAACTCTTAAATCTAGATAGGGAAGGGGAAAAAAAGTATAGAAAAAAGGAATACAAGCTGGGCACAGGGTGCACACCTGTAATTCCAGTGGCTTGGGAGGCTGAGGCAGGGGGATCACAAGTTCAAAGCCAATATCAGTAACTTAGTGAGGCCTAAGCAAATTAGCAAGACCTTGTCTCTAAATAAAATAAGAGGCTGGAGGTGTAGTTCAGTGATTAAATACCCCTGGGTTCAATCCCTGGTACCAACCAACAACAACAACAACAAAAAACCAGAATATATAGTAAGTAACAAAATGCAGTGGTAGAAGTAATCCCAAATATATTAGTCACAAGGAGACGTATATGAGACTAAATATATATTGCAGCACTGACATATAAAAAATTGGGAGTATTCTAAATGTCTTAGTTAGGGGCTAGATTGTATAGTATTATACATTGGAATACTACATCGCAGTTTAAAAGGTCTCAAGTAGAGTTACGTATATAATATCAACAAATCTCAAAAAACCAACACTGGACAAAAAACATCAGAAGAGTGTATATAGTGCAATATATTTTATGTAATTTTAGAAACCTGCCAGAAGTATTCTCAGGGCTGGGGATGGAGCTCAGTGGTAGAGTACTTGCCAAGCATACACAAGGCCCTGGGTTCAGTCCTCAACATTGCAAAAAACAAAACAGTTCCCGTGGTTTTGTACTGTTATTTCTCATCCCAGCTCCACACTTGTATATATTTGGGAATACGTATATGATTTCAATTAAACATAAAATCTGCTGCTATGAAAAAGAAGCAAAAAACTCTTGTCTTTGATTACAACAGAGTTAGAACCATTTAATAGCTAAACTGGTATTGCAAACCCAAATGCTCACAGGTAAGTTTAAAAAAGGTGATGGTGAAAAGAGCCAGGTGGGCTCTGGCAGAACTCAAGGGCACAGGCTTAAGCCACATATTGCCATGAGAAAATGTAATCCAGGTGTGGCCAGGTCTTCTGTTTTGTTTTGTTTTTTTTTTTTTGAGCAAAGCTGGAAATTGAGAATTGTTTGTGGAATCTGGATTTTTATGTGACATTTGAGATTCGAATGTGAGAGATTATATAGCATGGTGACTGACAGTATGAACTATGGAACCAATTCACTTGAGTTTGAATCTAATAGCAGTGTGACCTTGGGCAAGTTTCCTTACCTCTCTGCTTCAGTTTCCTGATCTGTACAATAGGAGTACAGATAGTACCTGCTTTTGTTAAGAAATTGAAATGAGGGCTGGGGTTGTGGCTCAGTGGCAGAGCGCTTGCCTCGCACGTGTGAGGCACTGGGTTCGATCCTCAGCACCACATAAAAATAAGTAAACAAAATAAAGACACTGTGTCCATGTCTTTTAATATTAAAAAATATTAAAGGGGCTGGGATTATGGCGCAGTGGTAGCGTGCTCGCCTAGCACGCATAAGGCACTGGGTTCGATCCTCAGCACCACATAAAAATAAAATAAAGATATTCTGTCACCTACTACTAAAAATAAAAAAAAATTTTTTTAAATATTAAAAAGAAAAAAAAGAAAGCTTTAAAAATAAACAAATAAAAAAATTGAAATGAGTTAAGACTGACTACTTAAAACAGTGCTAGACACACAGCAGATGGCCCTGTTTAGCTGTATATGTGTAGGCTAATGGCCCACACTACTAGGTAGGTTGTAGAGACACTCCAAAGAGTGTTGAAGTTGGTAACCTTTGACTTTAAACCCATTCTTTATGTAGGTGAATTCTAAATAGGATGACATGTAATCTATCGTCTAATCAGGACTCTGAAGAGAAAATGAAAAGAGGCTCTGTCAGTAATGGTGCTGGGACAGCAGGTGACATCTGACTGTCCCAGGCAAACTGGTCCGCCTGGTCTTAAGTGCCATTTTTGTACAGGAAAGCACCAGTAAGCAGCTTATATCTGTCTACAAACCAGCAAGTGCCAGGGCATCACTCATGTGTGCTTTACCTCATGATGGTCTTCCTAACGACCCCAGCGGGGAGATGCTGTCACTGTTCTCTTCTTGCTGGTAAGGAAATTGAGGCATGGGGTTAAGGAATTTCTCTAAAGCCACACCATGGCGGAGTCAGCCAGGTTCCAGAGCCTTCGGTACAAGGCAGTGGCAGGAAAGTTAAACCTCCTTTTCAAAGGAATAGCAGAGCCCAAGGATGGTGTGGCTTTCCGTTCAGGCCTCTGCTTGGCATGGCACGGCTGGGCTGGGCTGCAGGACAGTGCTCGCTGCTTCTGCCACGTGGGGCTGCTATTTCACAGCATTGCCACGTGGCACAAGGAGCTGTGGACGTGGGTCTTGAATACCAGATGAGTGCCAAGTGCATTTCATCAGGTTACTGCAGCCAGTTCTGGGGAGCTTATGCATCTTATGTGCAGCTGGTGAAAGTGGATCCCTGTCGGCCACATAAACCCGACACCTCCTTGGCTGGTGTGTCACCCCAGACCCACACACTAAGGACAGCTGAGGCTTGTCCTGGTAAGCCCTGTGAGAGAATGAACAGAACCCAAATAAAGGGAGGCCCACCCATAGTGCCAGATTTCCAAGCTCCAGGTATGGCCCTTCAGGCAGGAGTGGAGAAGAAAGATGGAGGTGTGAAGTGTTACCATCAGGGCTGAAAGGAGAGCCAGAACCCCAAAATGACACACCTGCGGTACTCTAGCAGCAAGGCAGAAACATACTTTCATAAAAGCAGCTGGAGGGGCTGGGGCTATAGCTCAGTGGTAGAGCGCTCACCTCGCATGCGTGAGTCACTGGATTCGATCCTCAGCACCACATAAAAATAAATCAATAAAATACAGATATTAGCATCCATCTACAACTAAAAAAAATATTAAAAAAAACCAGCTGGAAACAAAATGTTAAAGATATTCTCTTCAAACAAGGACAGTGGGATGTTAATAATTGTTGAGTATAGCAGCATATATGTGGGATTATGCTTTTCTCTTTTTAAAAAGTCCTGGGTTTTCAAAATTTTTCAATATTCAGAAACTAGCTTTAGAGGAAATAAAGTGCCTCAGCATAAAAGTGAACACAAAATGCTCTGCGTGTCAAGTGTCCTTGCTAGAAAGATAAGAATGACTGGGAGGGTTGGCAGCCGTGAGGACCCCCTGGCAGCCTTGAAGCAGCCAGCCCAGGCTGGGAGGAGACCCTGGCCCTGGAGGGTTCCTTGCCATTCCTTTTGCTTTGGTAAGGATATACCTTAAAGGGATGGATAATAAAATCTTGAGGGAGAAAATTCTTGCTGCATTGCTGACAACAGTGATTTTCTCTTCTGACTAGTATCGTTGACCACTCTTGATACAAAGGAAAATGCTGGGAGGTAACGCTCAAGTTTGTTCTTTATTCTACCTTGGTCTCCATCTCAAAATTGAAAGACGGATTTTTCCAATGGTTCAATTAGAAAAAGTCAGACAATTGTTGCAGAAGGTCATGGGTATGACCTATCTTTTATGGTACAGGGGATTGAACTCGGGTACTCGACCACTGAGCCACATCCCCAGCCCTATTTTGTGTTTTATTTAGAGACAGGGTCTCACTGAGTTGCTTAGTACCTCGTCGTTGCTGAGGCTGGCTTTGAACTCGCAATTCTCCCGTCTCAGCCTCCCAAAGTGCTGGGATTACAGGCATGTGCCACAGCACTCGGTGGGTATGACCTTTTTATGGAAGTCATAGGTCTTTTTCTGAGCTGCAGAGCAGATGTTAGAACTAAGTCATCCAGCCAAAGGTCAATCTAGGAAACCTATTTAGTGTCTATGTCCGTCTCATTCAATATTTTATTGTATTCCCAGTCTTAGTTACTTTGTTCCTGCATGGGCAGAAACTCAAGCAAACAGGGACTCTTGAGGCAGCTCACAAAACCCTATTTTTATCCAACACCCGTGACTTGGTAAAACTTGCATGCCTTTTCCTGTGCAGGTCACTGGCTCTAGTCTCTGGTCTTTTGATTGCAGGTTTCATATTCCTGGAGGTAAAGGATCTGGTCAGCCTATTTGGGTCTGGTGCTGAAGGAGGAAGGGTTATTTAGTACTGATCTGGGAGCTACCACTGTGTATCATCCAGCCCTTTTCTCCCACATCACCAAGTAGAATTCATTTTATACTGGCAACACCCCTATAACCATATTATTGGTTTGTGTTGTGCCATTGTCTGTCCCTTGGTCAAGGAGCATGTACAGGACAGGCCTTGGGGCCATTTGGTTTGGGCAAGTGAGCCTGGTTCTAACTGAGAGGAATTTCTCAGTTCACTGGTAAATTTCAAGCCAGAGTTCAAGTCAAGGGGAGGAGGTGGAGTAGCCAGAGAAAAGATGAGGTCTGCACATGAGGTGGGTGAAGGCTGGGCTGGAGCATGGAAAGTAGGGGGCCCTGATCCTTGCCCAGTGTCATGGAGGACGGCAGGGATATGCATCAAGTATGTGTGTAATGCATACAGGTCGCCCTGGGGCAAGGCAGGCTAGGGGGAAATTAGCTGGCACTAGCCAGGCCCAGGCATGTGACATTTGCCATGACGCTTGGCTGTATGAATGTGCTGTCCCTCTGCAGGACCTTGTGTGCTAGCGTGAGTCTGGGCAGCCCATGGTGATGCCTGGCAAGGGGAGGGTGGGAGTTGATGTCCAACCCACGGTCTACTTGCCAGCCCCAGCTCTTGAAGCTGCAAACAATGTTGCCATGGCTGTGGGCTCATGAGCCTCTCAGGCTGCAGCTTAGGTCTGGTCCCTGATGATTCTCCACATGCAAGACCGTCAGTTCCTTTGCTTGGGCCACTTGGTATATGATTCCAGAATTACAGAGTTCTTCAGACCCAAATGACATGCCTCTCCTGGCAGCAAGATAAACTTTTTCTTTTTCTTTTTTTTTCATTGCTGGGGATGGAACCCAGTGCCTCAAACATGGTAGGTAAGCTCTCTACCACTGAGCTACATCCCCAGCCCAAAGACAGAAGTTTTAAACCATAGGAGCTGGTGTTACAGCTTAGTGGAAGAGCATATGCTCTTAGTGAGCACCTGGCCCTCGGTTTACTCTAATCCCAGCACCAAAAAAAAATTTTGAGCCTTTCTATTTCTTTAAAATTAAAGAAGTCAAATGTGGTGATATTCATGAATGTCATTTGTACTCAGCCAGTGAAATATTCTTGGTGGGGAGGGACAGTCTCTTCCTGATGACTGAGGTGGGCTTGTGTAGGATCATGGTCTGTGTTGGACAAGTGGGTGAGCAGTGGTGCGGCCCTGCCTATGACCCAGTGCAGAGAGGAAGGGGCCTCTGAAAGAGGAGATGGGAGCAGGAGTGCTTAGGAAGAAGGACGGAACACTGCCACCCCTCCTCAGCACCCTTCATGGTCGAGAAGGAGTGTCCTCAGCCTTGAGGACAGCAGCCACGCTCCTTCATCTGCCCCCTAAACTCAGGATCAGGGAGTTGAGAGTTGCCATGAAAATCTTTACCTTGGCATCCTTGAGTTAACTTGAGATGACAGTTGAAGCTTGACCTGAGGGCGGTGTCTGTATACTTTGCTCGAGTGTTCCTGATGCCATTTTCAGTCGGGACACAGCATTGATATCTCCCCTTCCTCTCTGGCTGCGCAGATGCAGGAGCTGGAGCAGAGGCTGCTGGAGGCAGAGCGGAGAGCGGAGAATGCAGAGACCCAGGTAATGGGGAAGGGGATTGGCTCAAGTATGGAAATGTGGGTACAGCCATCACTGATGGGTTCTTCGCAAGGTAGGGGGAACCAGTAGTTGGGTGTTGGACCTGAACATATGAAGGTGCAAGGAGTGCTCTGTGAGGATGAAAGGGTTTGGGGAAGGTCAGCGTAGTTAGTCCCATAGGCCTTGCTATGCTGTGGGAATAAATCAAGCTGCAGTCTCGGTTTGTCGCATTTAGTTCTCATGTATAGACCCCATTCATTGAGGGTTCGCTAGAAAGTCTGCTCCCACAGTCATTCAGGGTCCAGGCTGAAGGCGCCTCCCCTGGCTTACAGCTGCTTCTCTACAGCACACAATCTTCTTGGTTGGTGTGGCAGGGAAAGAGCTGGATACTTATGTACCAGCTTTTAAATGCTTCAGTGCAGAAATGACATGCCAGGTCTACTCCAAGCCCGTTGGCTGGATGAATTGTGTGGCCCCATCTGACTAGAGAGGGTTAGGAAATATGGAGAAGCATGTGGATATTCAGTGAGCAGTAAGTACCTCTCTTCAATGATTTGGAGTAGTGCCCTCCAGGGCCAGAATCCCCAGAGATAGATGGACCACAACCTAGCCGGTCTTCCAAGTAGCCAGAATGAGTGTCTTGCTTGTCGATTCCTTTTGTCCATATAAGGGCTTAATAAATGATCACTTAATTGGAACAGACTGCTCTGGGTAAGGGCTTTGCCTGACAGTCATGGGCTAGGATATCCCATCCCACATTACTGGCCATTGCACACTCACCATATGAGTGATGTGACACCTCATGAGGGCATTGGTACTTTCCAGGTGGGTGTGATGGAAGAGAAAGTAAAACTGTCCAATCTGAAGAATGTGGACCCCACAGGGAGCCTGCACCGAAAATACCAAGAATTGCTGAAAGCCATGCAGGACAAAGATGAGCTTATCAGCCACCTGGAGGCACAGCTGGAGAAGCAGGTAAGGGCTCACTTGCAACAGAGCACCAGTCCCCTCAACATCTGCTCTAGTTGGCCCTCAGCTTCTTGAGCCCCTCTGCTTGAGGCATGAAGGGATGGGAACTCACTCCCTCATGAACCTGGTTTTTTTCTCTCTCTTTGAAATAGTGATTTTATATATAACAGATATATAGTTATAAATGGGATGGCTACAACACATGTAGTAGTTTTTAAATTATGCTTAGGAAGATCCATGCTTTGTTCCATAATGATAAACCTGTTCTTTATAAGGAGATTTAATTATTGGAAGATTCTCTCCCACATCTGTCCATTAGAAACCAGGTAGAGGACATAGGGAAAAAAGGACTTTGGAGGCAGATGATCTGGGTATGAATTCCACGTCTAGCACCTGCTGCTCTCTGTGAGCAAATTGCATAAGTTGGTGATTCTCAGTTTACACATTTATAAAATAGGGGTCATAATGTCTCATAGGGATTTGGGGAGAATTAGGGAGGTAATCTCTGTCAGATACGTGGTCAGCAGTTGGGAAAGAGAGCTTCTCCTTTTCCATGCTGGCCTGTGCCTTACCAACATGTGCTACACGACACTTGCCTGTAGGTGACCAGAGCAGTATATGGCTGGACAGTCGACCTTGGTCAGCTGTTTAGCCAGTTTCTCAGTGAACCTGAATAGACAGAGACCTAAGTTACTACCTTCTCTGAAAATCAAGGCGTCCCTTCCTGAGTATGTGGGAGCCCTGCTCAGCATTTCAGCTGCAGTTAGCACCCTTGCTTCCCAGAGGACTTCTGGAATGCCCCACTACCAGTACCCATACCCAGTCTCCTCCCCTTGTCAATCTCATGGACTTCATCCCAGCTCTGTCCTTCCTCTGCCAGTGGCTTTATGTGTCCAACTTCCCCCTGGTGTCAGAGCTCCATCCATTTCTAACATTGGCCCCACAGTAGGGTCAGGTGGCTTTTCGTTTCTACATGTGTATTCTCCATGAAGTTTCCAGCTAATTCTGGCAGTATCTTCCAACCATTGTGGGCAAATTTGTAGTCATTCATCAGCATTCATTGAGCATTCCCTCACTGGGTATGCCTCTGTATGCTGTGGGCACTGTGTGTTCCTGCACAATCATGGGAAACCGTTTTTACGCATGGACTGTCTGATCAAGAAGTTTAGAGATACCCTAGCTTCTCTTTCAGGGAGCTTATGGAAGTGGCAGCATTCTAGGGATTGGTGGGCAAAATGACTCCTGCTAACATTCCCTAAGTCAGACAAAAAATGTACAATTATAATCAATAGGTTAGGATTAGAAGAGAAAGAATAACTTTTCTGTGAGTCAAGAGACCTGGCTTGAGCCCCAGTTTTGCCACACGCTGACAGAGGCAAGTCATTTCATCCCTTGGCCTCAGTTTCCACCGCTGTACAAAGAGGGTACCAAATTAAGCCAGGGGTCTGCTGTTTCTGTAAAGGGCCCACGAATAACTATTTTAGGCTTGTGGGCCATAGAGTCTCTGTGGCAGCTGCTCAGCTCTGCTGTTGTGGTGTGAAAGCAACCAGAAACAATCCAGAAATGAATGGGCATGGCTGAGTTCCAGCAAAACTTTGTTTACAAAAATGAGCGGGGGATAAACAGGTGGAGGACTGGGTTGGCTTGTGGACCACTGTTTGCCAAACCCTGAACTAGGTGACCTTTAAGGTCTTCCTAGCCCTGTGACATTTTCACATTCCTATCTCATTTTCCCGGTTTGGAGCTTAGGTCTGTTGTCCTAGTAGTTGTCTGGCAGTTTTTCCTTAGTTGCATAACCAAAGTCCTTATTTCTGGTTGCTTAGCTACTCAGCAGACACCTGTTGCTCCCTGGTTTTTATTTATTTTATTTTATTTCAGGGGTATTTGACCACTGAGCCACATCCCCAGCGCTATTTTGTGTTTTATTTAGAGACAGGGTCTCACTGAGTTGCTTAGCACCTTGCTGTGGCTGAGGCTGGCTTTGAACTTGCGATTCTCTTATCTCAGCCTCCCAAATTGCTGGGATTACAGGCGTGCGCCACCGTGCCCGGCTGCTCCCTGGTTTTTAGATCAGGGCCAAGTCTCATTGGAGAGCTGGCTGATACCTAGTGCTGTGTACTTTCTCTCTCCATCCTCAGAGTGGCCCAGCAAGGGGGATGTCTCCTCCCCCACTTTCGAGGCACCAGTGCAGGTGTAGAGGGTTATGTGTTATAGCAAATAAGCTCACATGTAGGATTGAAGCCCATGTTTGATTCTATTCTAGGCTGCTTTTTTTAGATACAAACTTCCTTTTCATCCTTAGTGATATGCTAATTTAGACTTTTTTGGGTTTTGTTTTTTTAACTGTAAAGGTAATACATGCTGGGCTGGGATTGTAGCTCGGTGGTAGAGCGCTTGCCTAGCACGTGTGAGGCACTGAGTTTGATTCTCAGCACCACATAAAAATAAATTGAAAAAACAAACATATTGTGTCCATCTACAACTAAAAAAAAGTAAATACGTGCTTATGGCAAAAAATACACATGCACATACACACACACACACAAAAACACAGTAGGGTCTAAAATGACAAGTAATATTTTTCCTTTATTCCCAACCCTTCATTTCCACTCCTCGCTGTTAATGTTTCTTGTGTGTCAAAGCATGGCATTTTATGTTCATTGTATGGATGTGCCATGTTTACTGAAATGATGTGGTATTGGTGGTGGATACTTAGACTGTTTCCAGTTTTGAGTTTTCTAGTTTGTGTCACTTCCTCAAGTAATATTGCAGCAAATGACTCCTGAGCTATGGCTTTGTTAGATCAATGGCATATACACTTCTAATATTGACAGATATTATCAAATTGCCACCCCAAAGGTTTTGCTAATTTGTATAAGAGAGGTTGTACCCAGGATTCATGATGGTTTGGGGGTAGTATCAATTTTAAATTGTGTTAGTCATCTAGAGAAAAATAATGTTTTGTTTTCATCTGCATACTTAAAATTATGAGTGATGTCAGATAGCTTTTCACAGGTTTCTTTATCTTTCTTTTTATGTTGCTTTCCTTTTTTTTTTTTTTGGTACTGGGGATTGTACTCAGGGGCACTCGACCACTGAGCCACATCCCCAGCCCTGTTTTGTGTTTTATGTAGAGACAGGGTCTCACTGAGCTGCTTAGCGCCTCGCTGTTGCTGTTCATATCTTTTGCGTGTATTTTTTGGATTGTTCAATTCAAACGGCCCCTTTGTGTGTGTGCTTGTTGTGTTGCAAATCATTCCCCAGTTGGTCTTCTGATTTTGTTTAAAGGATTCTTCTTTTGGCCATACAGTAATTTTTAGTGATGATATAGATTGATTGGTTTTTTCCTTCGTGGCTTTTGGGATTTGCATTATACTTAGGCAGGCCCTTCCCACTTTTTATGAATTTTTTTTGAAAATCCTGAATTAAAA
The DNA here is from genome assembly GCA_004024805.1 of Geosciurus inauris. Classification (NCBI taxonomy): domain Eukaryota; kingdom Metazoa; phylum Chordata; class Mammalia; order Rodentia; family Sciuridae; genus Geosciurus; species Geosciurus inauris. The sequence continues at coordinate 62,382 of PVHX01006036.1, forward strand.
TTTTTTCTGTTGGGTCATCCCCATCCAATCACTCGATGTCTTATCCTGGCTTCCCACTCTGGTCATTCACTCCACCAGTGACCACAGTGGTTAACTGAAGGCCTTTTCTTTCCTACAGAAGCAGTTGAGAGCTGAGGAAGCAAAAATTGTTCAAGAAAAAGCTGCAAAGATCAAGGAGTGGGTGACGCTAAAATTAGCAGAGGTGAGTGGAAGGCTCATCTTGGGGAGCCTGGCCTGGGGGTATGGCTGGGGTTACCTTTTCCCAAGTTTCTGCCTCCTCTGCTTAGTGGTAGCCTACTGACCTTCGTCTTGTTAACCATTTGTCCTGCATTCAGATAAAACTCTGCAGCACCTGGCTTCACGCTTCTGTTCCTTGTGTCATGATCTGTTTCCCTGGAGCTCCTTACTAGCTTTGTGCTGAGTTTAAGTTTGGGAAGAAGGAAAGAACCTCACTTTTGAGAAGTCCCCTCAGTTTCCTTCAAAGTAGTACCCTCAGACCACCCTTCACTTACTGCCTTTTCTTCTCTGTTGTCGCCATTCTTTTCAACTAAAAAAAGCCAAATGTGGAGTTGCATGCCTGTAATCCTACCTGCTCAGGAGGCTGAGGCAGGAGGATCACAAGTTCAAAGCTAGCTTCAGCAACTTAGCTAGACCCTGTCTCTAAATAAAATACAAAAAAGGGCTAGAGATGTAGCTCAGTGGTTGAGCACCCCTGGGTTCAATCCTGGGTACCAAAAAGCATAAAAAAATAATGAAAAATAATTACGATAAAACATGTAGGGCTGGGATTGTAGCTCAGCGGTAGAGCGCTTGCCTTGCATGCGTGAGGCCCTGGGTTCAATCCTCAGCACCACGTACAAAGCAATAAAATAAAGACATTGTGTCCATCTACAACTAAAAAAATATTAAAAAAAAAAAAAAAAACATGTAAAATTTACTATTTAAATTCTTATTTTAAGTGTACATTCAGTGGTATTAAGTATACACACAATGTTATGCAGCCATTACCACTAGTCCAAAACTTCTCATCACCCTCAAAATTCTGTACCCTTCAAATGATCTCTCCTTCCCTAGTTACTACTCTCCTTTTCCTTTCTGTGTATGCATTTTGGTGGTTATCACTGCAGTATCTGTATCAGTGCTACTAGCAAACAAACAAAAACCAGCCTCCTCCTAAAGAAAAGGAAAGGGAGTTTGGACAGGGATGAACTCCATCTCTTCTTCCTTTGTGCTCCAGAGACACATGGTCCCTCCTATAGGAGGAGGAGTGTTTCTCATTTTGCACCCCCTCCCCTTCTTTAGATGCACATCTCAGGTCACTTAATAGACTGCAAATTCTTGGGGACAGAACTAAGAACTGGTTTACCTCCATATTCCCACAGCCCCAACTGGCCCTTTCTTAGAGATGCTCAGTGAAAATGTACTGGATTTAATTTAAAAGAAAATGCTGCTGGGCAAGGTTGCACCCTCCTGTAATTCCAGTGGCTCAGGAAGCTGAGACAAGGAGGATCAGAAATTCAAAGCCAGCCTCAGCAAAAGCAAGGCTCTAAAAAAATACAAAATAGGGCTGGGGATGTGGCTTAGTGGTCAAGTGCCTCTGGGTTCAATACCCGGTACCCCCACCCCCCCAAAAAAAGAAAATAAAATGCAGTAACCATGAGGCTGGATCTCATAAATGTTATGTTGAACAAAACAAATCAGACATACAGAAGCACATACTGTATAGTTGGATTTATCTAAAGTACAGAAATAGGCACAACTATGGTAAACCAAGGTGTAGGGATGCATCTTGAGATGGTAAGCCCCAGAAAGCAAGGAAGCAATTCAGTAAACTTACAAGAGTGGTTTCCTTTAAGAGGGAAAGAGAAACGTGTGGTTGTGAAGGGATGAGTCAGGAAGTTGCCTGGGGTGCTACCTGGCTTATATTTCTTAACCGGGCAGTTTTCACATGCACGTGAATTTCAGCATTATTTGTGAATCTGTTCACTGATGCAGGATGCAATTATCTGTGTGTGTGTCATATTTCATAATTTATTTATTTATTTATTTTTGCAGCACTGGCAATTGAAGCCAGAGACACTTTACATCCCCAGCCTGTTTTTATCTTTTATTTTGATAACAGGGCTTTGCTACATTGCTGCCCCAGCTGGCCTCAAACTTAACATATTCTGCCTTATCCTCCTGAGTAGCTGGGATTACAGGCATGTGCCACCATGCCTGGCTGTATTTCAGTTTTAAGAAGGTTATACATAGTGATAGATTCGAGTCACAGCACCAAAAAACAAACAAACAAAACTAGAAAAGGAAGCATGGGGGCTATCAAAGTAGAGGGTCAGTACTGGATTGGTGGGACACCAGGTGCTCTTTTTCAAAGATTTGAGCTTTTAATTTTCTTTCGAGTTATATGTCTGAACCTGTAGGAGCTGAGTATTTTAAATCTCTCTAAAAAAAACCCTCTTCCTGTCCCCCACCCCGCCCCAGCCCTTCCCTCCCCTCCTTCTTTCTTCCTTCTTTCCTTCCTTCTATGGAACCAGGACCTTGAATATACTAGGGATGTACTTTACCATTGATACCCATCCCTGCCTCCCTAAATCTTCATTTTCTTTTTTCCCAGCTTGAGATGGAGAATCAGCACCTGAAAAACTCTAATCAGCACCTGGTGGAGCAGGTGGGAGCCCTTCAAGATACACTGGAAGGTAGGCAGACTTGGGGATGTGTGTGTGTTGTGGAGTGTGATGTTGATTTGAGGGTGCTCTCAATATGCCTGTTTTGCCCCAATTACAGCTCTTCAGATGGCACCTTCAGAGAAGCTGCTGGTGGTGCCTCAAGAAGCCCCAGAGTGGAATTCTGTGGGGCAGGACAGTGGTCCTCAGGCCCAGGCTTTGAAGGTGGCTATGCCTGGACCTTGTCTGGGTGCCTTACAGAGCAAGGGCTCTGTGCCTGAAGCCAGAAGCCCAGTGGAGGATTCTAGTTCCAGCATGGTTCACCCTGGGGAAATAGCAGAGGACAAGACCCTTCAACCTCATCTGGGAAAAGAGGGCTCTCCCAACCAGCTGAGCGTGAAACCTGGCCCCCCGAGACGTGGTTCAGCCTCCTGGGGGGAGGGCCTAGCCACTGCTCATCGTGGAGGGATGTTCTTTGGGACCAAGACCTCTGCCAGGGAAGGTAGCCCTGGCAGCAGCCTAACCCTACCAAAGGCACGAGCTTCCAGCACCCTCTGGGATAGCATCCAAGTGGCCAAAAGGCACCACAGCCAGCCCCAGGTAGGCCCTGGGTACTTTGACCATGTGGTGAACATTGAGGTTGGGGCGCTATCAGCCCTCCACCCCTCTGTCCTTTCTAAGCTGAAGCCCCCAGCTGAGCCCCAGGAAGAACCAGAGAAGATGGAAATGGAGGAGCCACCTTCAGCAGGGAAGGAGGAAGGAGAGAACCTGAAGGCCCCTAGACCTGAGCTAGAGAAAGAAGAGCTGGAGAATAAACCACCCACACCCCCACTACACAGGTTTCCATCATGGGTAAGTGATGGGGCCGGGCAGAGGGGCAGAGCCAACAATAGGTTCACGGTCCATTGAGAACATCCTTGCACTGAGTGTGAGATGAGGCTGGACGCCTACTACGGCTCTGAGGGGCCTCCCCAATCCAGCTAGTGGGCGCAAGCCAGGATTTGGAATGATGTGGATGGTCGCTGGCCATCATTTCTTGAGCCTCACTGAGTGCCACACACCACCTGGGTGCTTTGTACACATTTTCTCTTTTCATCTTTGTGACTTTTTGAGTGTTGGTTTAAGAGCACAGATCCTAGGAAGAAACCATTAGGGTTGAAATGCTAACTCTGTGACCCTGGGTGAGTTACTAAACTTCTGTGCCTCAGTTTCCCTATCTATAAAATGGGGATAATAGTGGCTACCTTATAGTGCTGTTGGGAGGATTAAGTGTGTTGGTATCTAATAAGTCCTTGTGAGTGGTAAATGATATGTCAAGTGTTGACTATTTTTATTTCATTTTACTTTTGCCTTACTGGGGGGTTGAACCTAGGCCCTCACACATGCTAGGTAAGTTCTCTACCACTAAGCTGCATCCCTGGCCCTTTTTACTTTTTCTTTTGAGACAAGGTCTTACTAAATTGCCCAGGCCGGCCTCAAACTTTGAATCCTTCTGCCTCAGCCTCCTGTGTAGCTGGGATTACAGGGATGCACCGCCATACCCACACAGCTATTTTCATTTCTGGATAAAATTACACAATGTCTGGTGGAATCGCTTCAGAATCAATGACCTTGGGTGGAGTTGGAGAAACAGATGAAACAAGACCAGCCCTCCATGAGTACCTAGTTAAGCTGGGCAGTGGCTACGAGGGCATTATCTATACTGTTCTCCCTACTTTTGTGTCTGACATTTCCTGTGATAAAATGTTAAAGTACAAATGGGGTAGGTGAGGTGTTACTAATATTTCTTAGGTCAGTGGTGAGGGTGACATGAGGTATAAAGGGCTTAAGCGCAGGGCCTGGCAAGTGGAAAGGCTTCTCGGCTGTGTGAGGAATTGGTGCTGTCTCTCCCGTTGACACACTTGGAAATTGCTGTCTCCTCCATTTTAGCTATTTGCTCAAGGTCCTGTGGGGATAGTGAGAGAGTCAGACTTTGAACTGAGGTTCGACTGCCTTCGGAGCCCAGCACCAGCACTGTAGCTATACAGCCTCCTGGGGACATGGCCAGGGCAATTGTCAGCCTCTTACTCACAGTCAGACCAGATGCTACCATGTGAGGCGGCACCATGAGGTACAGCTGAGTGTTGGCTCCTGGCAGCAGAGGGAATGGGGCACCCTGGGACGGGACTGTCTCCCCACACCACTACTTGGGAGATCCCTAATTTCAGCAACATCTTCTAGGGACTCCTTTGGGAGCACTGGATCAGGGAAGCTCTTGCCCAGGCTTTTTGCCTGCACCCTTAGCAGTGAATGCTGACCAGCTGCTGATGGCTACTGGGGCCCCTGCAAGCTGGGGACAAAGCCGAGCAGAAAGCAGGCTGTATGGAAGGTTAGGAGATGAGAAAGTGCAGTGGCCCCATGGCTGACCATCCTTCAGGCCGTGGCTGCTGATGCTCTTGTTCGTTGTTGTCTTGCTCTGGAGCGCTAGAGCAGAGGTGGAGCTGAGGGGACAGTCAGACCAGGGATATGGCAGGAGAGCTTAGCAGGTGTTAACCCAGAGAAGTGTTGCTTACACTGATCATTTTGCCATATACCATCCACTGTGGTGACTAAGAGTGGCTCTTGTGTTCTGCCTGTACATATAAAGTGTGTGGGGGGGGAGAAAGGAGAGGAAAAAATGTATAAAATGCTCTTGACGGTCCAGCGGCACACACCTGTAGTCCCAGGACAGAAGGCAAAGGGGGAAGGATCACTTGAACCCTGGAGTTCAGGTCCAGCCTGGGCAACGTAGCAAGACCCAGTCTCGAAAAACAAAAACAATACAGTGCTTCAGACACTGTTGCCCACGTGAACGTCAGCTACATGCTGGGATACAGGTTTTAAGGAGAAGCATCAGGTCTTTCTGCAGACCCTCCCTCTCTCAGCTGGGTCCCAGGGACACCAAAGTCAGCCAACGGAATTTAAGGAGAATTTGTCTCCTGTTTTCAGTCCTCTTTATAACTTGCTCCTGAGGGAACAAGACTCACTGCCATAGTGCAGGCTCATCTGAGACCCCTGAGGTAAGGATTATCCTGTCCCATGTGAGCCAGAGGGCTTAGCCCCTCTCTAAGGCAGGACCTGGGCAGTGACCATCTGGAGGAGGTCGGGGGAAAGCCTGGGAATCAGAGAAGGACATTTCTCATTCTGAGGGAGTCAGATACACTTATTTCCTTTGGAGTCTATAGAGCCTTTTTTCTCTTAATCCATAAGACAACTTTGTGAGGTAGGCATTCTATACCCTTTTGCCAAACAGTATGTCAGCCCCTCAAGCTTGAGTTTCGTTTTCTTTGTGAAGTTAGAGACTTGGCCTTGGTTTAATTTCATGACCACTGGTGGCAGAAATCCTCTTTTCTCTGCCTAATTTCATGGCGTGCACCTGACTTATCTGCCTTGCGTAAGCTCAGGACTCCCCTGCCTGCCCCAGTGCCCTCCTCAGTCGTCCCTCCTCCCTGCCTCACTGCCTCATCTTGCCAAGGCTTCAGTCACCTCAGCATCGCATCCCACATCACCAGCCTCTCCCATCCGTTGCCCCAAACTACTGCCTGTCTCTAGAGCCACGCCCGGTGCATCAGCTCCCTCCCAGCCCCGTCCCCAGCCCAGCTGGCCCCCAGCTGCCTCCCTGGGCCATCCTGGCATTCCTCCCAAAGCTGACTGATCTTCCTCTCCAGCCCCTGTGACTCATGTCACCTGAGCAGGCCTTTGTTTTCCCTATGGGGTAAGTGGAGCAAACAGATCTGGAAAAGCCTGGGCAGGGCATTGTAGTTTGTTAGGACAGTTAAGCTCTCAAGACCCAGGGGCCTGCATTAGGGCCCATATTCTCTATGAGTGTCTTTAACTTTGGAGTCCTGTTGGGCTAAATAGGCTTTGTAGGTTGTACTTAAGGCCTAACTATGATTTAACATTATTGTTATAGGAAGACAGCAGGTCCTAGGTTCCAAATGGCTGGCTTTCCAAAGAGTGTACTCTCCCTTTGTAGCTTTGGTTTCTTCATTATCAACACCCTTAGCTTCTCCTAGCATATATATAAAAAAAAAAAATCAATTGATTCCACACCAGCCTCCTGGAAAGTATTATCACCTCCATTTTAGAGCTGAGGGAAATGAAGCTCAGAAATGAAGAAACTTAGCTGAGATCCCTCAACCAGTAACTGGCCCACTTAAGTGTGGACTCACCTAGGGTCTGCCCACCTCCAAAGCCATGTTTTCTACTTGCCTGGGGCAGGCACTGTGCTGGGCCCTGACCTGGAACCTCTCATTCTAGGAGAGCCGGATCTATGCAGTGGCCACTGCGGGCATGCAGCTGTCAGATGTGTCTTCCCGAAGCAATGCTGCCTGCTGTGGTGAGTCCATGTGAGGCTCAAAGGAGTTTGGTGCCAGTGGAGGGCAGAGTGGGCAAGCGAGGAGGTGGAGACTGAGCAACACCCATGGTCGGTGTGGGCTGGTGCCGGTGCCCTTCCCCAGCAGGTGCGCTTCAGGTGCAGTTCCATGGCCAGGGCTGTTCAGGAGGAAAAGGAAGTCACACAGGTTCAGCCCTGCCTGCTGGCTCCGGAGTCACTGGCCAGCCCCAGCATGCCCACAGTAATGGGAGTCCCATTGGCACATGATTGTTACCCGCTTTGGCAAGAGTGGGACACATACAAACCATGTAGAGGGGAAAAATGATTAAAGGGCAAGAATTTTGGATTTCATTGTGGTGGGTCGTCTTCTGTGTGGTCCCCAAAGGAAGTCCAGGGGAACAGAAAGGAGGAAAAGAAGATGCCTCCCCGACATACCTCTCTGCCAACTTAGTTCATCCCATCCCTCTCTTCTCCCAGCTTCAAGCCCTCCAGCCCTTGCATCCCCTGTGTCTTTCTCTGGTCTTGTCTACAAGAATATCACTGTGCCTGTCTACACAGCAATGAAAGGGGTAAGAAACTGCTATGCAAAGAAAGGACATCCCCACCAGGAGAGCCCCTGGTCTTGGAGGGGAGGGGTTTGAGGACCAGGTACTTGCATGCAGTGACCTTGAACTGTGAGCTCAACCCATCATATGTTATGTTGACTTGTTTATAATTCTGATTAGAAGAATTTTGCATTTATAAAACTTTAAGTCAATAAGAATATGGCGAAATAAAAAGATAAAGGTTAGACCTCTGCCTGCTCCAACTCCGCTCCCATCTTTTCTCATGTCTTTCCCACTTCCCAGGTCCCAGAGGGCAGTGGGACTCCTCCCAGAATCATTTGTATATGTTGAAATGCACAGTCTCATGACATTGCTAATATTGCTACTCGTTTTAAGCAAAAATCAGAAGTAACTGCAACAGGATGCTTCCATCCACATTTTTGTCTTTTTGTTATTGGTTTTTGAATCACAATAAAAAGTTTAGAAGGATAAAAAAATGAAATTTCCTCTCATAGTTGTTTTTAATTCCTAGCTCCAGAGACAGCTATCATTCATAGTTTGTTGCTTATTCTATTAGGCCCTCTGCTGCATTTATTTACAAATGCACTTCTACACATACCTGTGCCATCTCTCTCTCTCTCCCCTTTTCCTCTCTCCCTCTCTCCTCATTCTCACACATGCATGCCTACATGTGCGCACAAAGGGGATCGCGTGATACATATCATTCTATGCCTTCATTGCTCACTTGGCATAGTTGGGTTGCCCAGCTCTGCTTCCTCTTTGCATGGCTCTGTGGCACCCCTTGTGTAGATCACTGAACGGCCTTACGCTTTCCTCCACTGATTTACAATAGTTTGTGTCCCTTTCTCTAAAATAAATGTTGCCGTGAACATCATTGTGCACATATATCCTTGTGCACTTAAATATACAGAGTTCTAAAGGTAGAATCTCTGTTATACAAGTAACCTGGCAAGACAGGTATTGCCACATTACTTTCTTATATGGGCTGGGGGTGCCGCAGATCACTTGCCCAGCCATGTGTGAGGGCCTGAGTTTGATCCCTAGCACCACACACACAAAAATAAATGGCTTTGTCATTCTGGAGTATTCCAACCCCCTGCTCTTTCTCCAAACTTCCACTAACATTGAGATAAATAATCAGTCTTTTTAAATGTTTGCCTTTCAAGAAGATCTCTCGAGCCGGGCGCGGTGGCTCACGCTTGTAATCCCAGCACTTAGGGAGGCTGAGACAGGAGAATCATGAGTTCAAAGCCAGCCTCAGCAATGGCGAGGTGCTAAGCAACTCAGTGAGACCCTGTCTCTACATAAAACACAAAATAGGGCTGGGGATGTGGCTCAGTGGTCGAGTGCCCCTGAGTTCAATCCCTAGTACAAAAAAAAAAAAGAAGATCTCTCACTCCTGTTCCGCGCTCCGCCTGACTTGTGGCATGGCTTTCCATTCTTCTAGTGAGGGAGCAAGGGGCACAGCAGGCAGGGGTGCAGTCTGGATGGGACAGCACATGGGGGGCCACAGAAGATGTATGTAGGAGGGAAGCCCAAGGAGCAGCATGGAGGTAAGAACACAGGAGTGAGGTCAGGAAGGAACCTTACACTGTTGGGGACAGTTGTCTTTCAGTAATGGGTGAATGGCCCCTGTGTTGCCCCAGGCAGGCTGTGAGGGCCACAGCCTGGGCACTTGGAATCCAAAGATAAGCTGTTGGGTAAGAAAGGCTTGTTTTGCAGCCTGAGCTACAGTCAGGGAGGGGACTTGTCTTGCAGAGAGCCATGCAGATCAGCAATGTGCCCTTTGTGGATGACTCCTCTGGATCTGATGATGACTGCAGCTCCCAGGCCAGTTTCCGGATGTCAGTCCCCTGTTCCGAGTGTAGGAAGACCAGCGGACTAGGCAGTCCCCGGGCCATCAAGAGAGGTAGAGAGAGGGGAGCAGGAGGGTCCCTTCACCCCTTTCCCTGGGATTTGTACTTGGGATCCCCAGCAGCTCTACCCTTAGCCCCAGACTGGGGGTCCCAGTGTGTGATGAAGGCCCTGTAGCTCCTGGGCCGTGTGACTTGGGAGGTATGGGACCCAGACCTTGACTTTTTCTCTGGTGGCCAGGGGTCTCCATGTCTTCACTGAGCTCCGAAGGTGACTACGCCATTCCCCCTGATGCCTGCTCACTGGACAGTGACTACTCAGAGCCTGAGCACAAACTTCAGCGCACCTCGTCCTACTCCACCGACGGGCTGGGCCTAAGCGGGGTGAGCAGCAGGGGGCATAGTGGGACAGATCCACAGCAGAGGCTGCCTGGGCTAAGGGGGTCGGAGCCCTGGGTTAGTGCAGAGAGGGAGGCATCCCTGGAGAGTGGGCTAGGATTGTACATTGATGGAAGCAGATGCACACAGACCCCGGCAGATAGAGGGAGGAAGTAAGGAGTGGCACCCTGTGAGGGGTCCACACTATTACTTTATCTCCACACTGACCCTGGGATGCTGACGTGGGCTGTCGTGACTGAGCTTTACAGTGCCAGGCACAGTCTTCAGTGCTCTTCTTGCACTCTGCATCTTATTTGTCCTCATGGTCCTCTTGGGCTTATTCTCCATCTTAGGGATGAGATGTTTAGAGGCTCAGAGACTTGCACCACATGCCAGGGCCAACAGTGAATCCAGATCTAATCCCCAGCCCCAGCTCCACTCTACTCCACTGCCCTGTTTACCTGCCCACCTCCACAAACCCTCTACCCTGGCCTGTGCCTGTTGTTCCCCAGGCCAGCCTGACCTCTCATGCAGTGGTGCCTAGAATGACCTTGCCCCACAAAGCCTGTATTTGTAGGAGAATTTCATCATTCCTTCAGAGGCCTGTTCAGGTCTGGTTATTTCCTGAAGCTCTTCCCAGCCATCCTCTGCCACGGAGCCCCTGATCTGCCACCTTCTCATGGCAGACCAGGAGTCATCTTCCCCAGCCATTGTAGGAGCCCTCTCATGTAGGACCACCTTGCTTTATTTACTCCCCAGAAAATAAATACAAGGAATAGGTGTCCAATAAGTTTTTTAAAAAATTGATAGCAAAACAGTGACCCAGCTGGAACATTTTGGGTTGTGTGATGTAGAGCCCCAAGTGATTTCCCCTTTCTGTCTCCCTCTCCCTCTCCGATCGCACACCCTTCAGGAGTCACTGGAGAAGTCAGGCTACCTGCTGAAAATGGGAAGCCGGGTGAAGACGTGGAAGAGGCGTTGGTTTGTCCTGAGACAGGGACAGATTCTGTACTACAAGTCCCCGGTAAGCCTCCTCCTGTAGGACTGTAGGTAGAAGGACCCCACTCCAGACTCAGAACTGAGTGGTAAGGACTGGAGAGAAAGGCAGTGTTGCAGAAGGCCAGAGCACAGAGGTCTGACGGGCGGAGAGAGGCACCTAACAGGAGCCCAGGGCTCTGAGCCATGCAAGGGACCATGAGGCTGGACATCGCTTCTCACGCTGAAATAGAGCACAAGAAGTCAAGGCAGCTCTTGGCCAGTTGGCTTGGAATTTCTTCCTTCTTTCAGAAGCTGAGCTTCTCATGTTTAGTCCTGTAAAAGATCTGCTCCCAGGCTGCCTCATTTCATCTGGATTGTTCTAACACACAACCCAGTGCCTTCTCCACCTCCTCCTTCCGTTATTTGGAATTAAGGGGACTTGATGTTGGGAACTAATTTGATAAGACCTCCCTAGAAAACTAATTGTAATGTTTTGAAGAGGGAAAATAGGCCTTGTCTCTTGTATACACCCCATTTGATTGGGAGTGGCTGTCTCCAACCCCATACTCTTTATGTTAAGGATTCTGGATCTATATTTTTCTGATGAGCATGCTATAATTGATTAATGATACAGTGATACTGGAAAGAACAATAGTAGTGATACATATGCCACTTATTTGCCATGTTTCATCTAAGAATATAGTGAAAAGAATTTTTTTTTTTTTGAAATGGGGTCTTACTATGCTGCCCAATCTGGCCTTGAACTCTTAGGTTTAAGAGGTCCTCCTGCCTCAGCCTCTCAAGTAGCTGGGACTACAAGTCTGCACCACCACACCCAGTGTAACAAAAAGAATTTATAAGGACTTTATCATTCAATAATAACCTGGTGGCTTATGATCCAATTTTAAAGGCTTAATTTTTTTTTTTTGAGGCTTGCATTAGACCCATTCTTCTAATTATAGCTTCATTTATCTAGAACCAGAATCTAGAACAAATTACCCATCATACCAAACCAGAAAAGCTTAGGAATTACTTTTCCCGTTTCCTGTGACCTAGAGTAATATATATGAGGGTAAATGATGCTCTGAGAAACCTCCAATTCTTTGCTCTCTGTTCCTTTCTTTACAGAGTGATGTCATTCGAAAACCTCAAGGTCAAGTGGATCTGAACTCCCATTGCCAAATTGTTCGAGGGGAGGGTGCGCAGACATTCCAGGTGAACTTGATCATAGCAGTTAGTATTTTAGCAGATCAGATGCTGGGTTTGGATATGACTATGTTTGAGACAAAGATGGGGCAAAATGAACATGAATGAAAGACTTCATATCAACATTAGGATGTTATCCTAGATTGTGAGTGTGAGAAAGGAAGAGGAGATGATGTGAGGTGGAGTGAAGGTAGGAAAGACGGGAAAAGAAGGAAGGGAGCAGTAGGGTAGGAATAAGGCAGGTGCAGTGAGTTCAGGGTTTTGTGTCATCTCAGAGCCTGTCTTGCTGCCTCTGGCCCCAATCCTTTGCCCACCACAGCTTATCTCGGAGAAGAAAACCTACTACCTGACAGCAGATTCACCCAGCCTGCTGGAGGAGTGGATACGGGTCCTACAGAGCTTGCTGAAGGTCCAGGCCACTGGGCCTCCAGCCCTGCCTCAGGGTGGCACCAAACCCACTGTGAAAGGCTGGCTGACCAAGGTATGAGGGAGCTTGAGGGGAAGAACAGGGACTCCTGAGTTGGGAGCCAGGAGCGGAAGGGGCAAGGGGCACTAGGCTCCTTCCTTTCCCACAGTTCCTAAATCCAGGGGCTTCTCACATAATTAGCTGGTTGGCCCTCAGACATGATCTGACCACACAAAGTGATGGTGATGGTATCCTAGAAGCAGAGCTCAGATTGTTAGAACAACTATTCCCAGCACAGGAAGGAAAGGAATGGTTTTACCCCCTTTGAGGTCATTAAGGGTTGCCCCCGCATTGTACCCACCATGCCTCAGGATTAACAGTGATAAGAAGAGACTTGGGCAGGTTGAGTACAGCTGGTCATCCAAACACTAGAGTGTCCTAGGCCTGCTCTAAAGACATTTTAGTTAGGGCTTTTCTGAGCAGAGAAGCATTTGCTAATCCCAAGGAAAGGGAAATTAACCCGGAAGCACATTAATATGACCAAACACCACAGAGCCAGAGCAGCTTGTGCTCAGCAGTTTCAGTGCTCATGCGCTTCCACTCTCAGCCTCTGCTTCCCCCTTAAAGCTGTGTTAAGGCCACTCTCTCTGCCTCTGTGCACTTTCTGTTCCCTCGTGATTTGTGGTTACCCAGCCTGCCTTGGCTCTTACCTACCTTGCATCCTAACAACCCTGGCCTCTGCCAACTAGCAAGTTCTTCCTATGTTCACATTCCTGGAAGGGATATCTGGTTGTCCTGGTATCCATCTTTTAATGGTAGGTCATAGGTCACTAAATAGCCCAAGGAAGGCTGGGGTGCCATATTATACACATCATGATGCCCTTGCTGTGAAAGGGGTTCCATTAGTAGGGAGTCTGAATGGCATCTCCACTAAGAACCTGTGTCTCTATGACTTCTCTTTGCCAGTCCTGGATTTTTTTCTGGGGCCCTCTGGTTCTGATAACGCTAGTTCATTTCTATCCTCCAGGTAAAGCATGGTCACTCCAAGCTGGTCTGGTGTGCTCTTGTTGGGAAAACCTTCTACTATTACCGGAGCCATGAGGATAAGGTACGTCCTCAGCTTCCTGACAGCAACTATTCTCCCAACCCACATTGCTGTGGCTCCATGTCCCAATGGCAGTCCCCATCTTGACCCTGTATCCAACCAAACCCACAACTAGTGCAACAGCCAGCTGACTAGATCCCTGCAGAGCACAGGGCCAGCATGTATGACCTGTGTGGTCTGTTAGTTATTCTCCAAGCAGGTCTCATTCTGCTCCCAGCCTGGCTACAATGCTATAGCTTCCACCTCCCCATCCTGCCAACTGCCCGCATCCAAGACTCCCACCCTCTAGAGTGTAAGTACTGAGAGAGAGGAGATTCCCTCATCCCCCTGGCTCTCCCACTCATGGAAGGCTCATGTCCACAGCGACCTCTGGGTCGTCTCCCTGTGCGGGATGCACGCATAGAGGAAGTAGATCGATCCTGTGACTCAGACGAGGACTACGAGGCTGGAGGAACTGGACGGTTACTTTCCTCTCACTGTACCCTGGTGATCCATCCCCCAGAGCACAGTCCTACCTATTTGCTCATTGGTACCAAGCATGAAAAGGTAAGGTAGGGGCTGGGCCTCTGTGGCCAAACTTAGACCTGTGATATTTTTTAAAATATTTTTAGTTGTAGATGGACAGAACATCTGTATTTTATTTATTTGTTTATTTTTATGTGATGCTGAGGATCAAACCTGGTGCCTCACCCATGCAAGGCAAATGCTCTACCACTGAGCTACAACCCCAACCCCTGGACCTGTGATTTTGGTCTTCCCTTCTCTTTTCCCTGAGCTTCCCTTCTTTGGACACATTGGCAATTAATGTTCTCTGCATGGGAATATTGCTTTCCATGGAATTCATTCCCAGGGACCAGCATCTTCACTGGGGTCATGAGATAGAACCACAAACTTGGAGATGGGTCCATGTTCAACCGATCCCTAGTCTCTCCCCTTAGAAATTGGTAACCTTGACTCATGCCAACCACCGTGGCTGAATCCCACTGTGGGAACCCTCTTTGGAACTTTTGCTTCCACTCTCTCACACCTGCCCCCATCCAATGTCTTCCCACCCTCTTCCAGGATACGTGGCTTTATCACCTCACAGTGGCTGCAGGTGGCAGCAGTGCCAAGGTAGGCACTGCCTATGAACAGCTCATTGGGAAACTGATGGATGGTGAGGGAGACCCAGGTAAGGGAAGGGTGGCCATCATGTGGGTTGGAGGGTGGAGACCGGGTGCTTCTTGGTCAGGAACCCAAAGAAAGCACTAGAGTACCCTGGAGCTGTGCTAAATGCAACTAAGTCAGAACAGGAGTCCCCATCCTACTTTCCAGGGCCTTATGTCTCTATCTAAGACATTTAGTTGAGCACTCTCTGGGAGAGTTTGTCTGGGAAGCTGACTGTGATCTGGGTAAATGTTTCACTCTGCAGACCACAGCTTTGCTGGCTGAGCAGAGGACTGAGGAAAGGAGGTAGCTGGTTAATCTATAGTTAGAGTTTGTTAATAATTGGAGCCTAAATTCAGATCAGGCTAAAATAAGCCTGGGCCTGTTTAGGGGTCTTTATTTTGCCACTGAGTCTCAGGATCCTCAGGAGCTAACCAAGACACACACCATGCACAGCCTTTTACTGCCGCTCTGAGGCTTGTGTGAGGCTTGTGTGGTGCGCGTGCACCCCAGCCAGTCCTGACTCCAGAAGGAAGAGGCCTGCCCTCAGACGCGTGCTTACGCTCGGGGGCACCCCAGCTCTGCACCCCATCCTTCTCACAGTTCTGTAGCAGTGCTGGCTGCCTTCCTGCATGGCCACACTTGTGAGTGTGTAAATGCAGTGCACTCCTGCATACCCTGCAGCCTGTGAATGATAAACTCAGAACAACCCATACTTCCCAGAGAGCTACATCATTGTCTTGCTCACAAACTAAAGTTGGGGCCGAGAAGGTGGGAGAGGAGTTCCTTCCTCCGTGGTAACTATACTGCTCTCTTGTGCCATGCTTTGGACAGATTCTCCCCTCTGGAGACACCCCATGCTGTGCTACAGCAAAGATGGGCTGTGCACTTCCCTCACCACCCTGCCCTCCGAGGCCCTACAGACGGAGGCTCTCAAGCTCTTCAAGGTAAAGTGAGAACATAGCCCAGGCCCATCAACCAGTGGTGTCCACACTGCATGCCCAGGCTCTGCCTAGAGCAGCCCAAGCCTACTGCTCTGATGACATGGGTGGAGGAGACCCATGTAGTTAGGGTAGCACACAGGAGGATCCAGAGAAGAAGAGAAAGAAGGCCCTCCAGGGTCCCCCCATGGCTTCCTTTATGGCAACTTCCTGCAGGAAAATGCCAGTGAAAACTCTCTCTTGGAGAGCTGCCCTCCTGTAGTCCATAGCAGGAAGGGTGAGGTTTACATTGCTTCTGGACCTCAGAGATTCTGACCTATTTAAAATGTTCTTTGTGGCTCATCTGAATTTTTAATGAATTTGCTATGTAAGCAAGCTTTTGTCTTGCTTGTATAATGGAAACCCTTGAAGAAGGAAAGATTCAGCTGGATGAAATGGTGCACACCTGTCATCCCAATGACTCAGGCTGAATCAGAAGGATCACAAGTTTGAGACTAGCCTCAGCAACTTAGTGAGACCCTGTCTCAAAATAAAACATAAAAAGGTTTGGGGATATAGCTCAGTGGTAAAGCAGTCCTGGGTTCAATCCCCAGTACTTCCAAAAAAAAAAAAATAATAATTCTATCTCAGAGTAACCATTTTGGCCAGCATAGATGCTTGCAAGTAGTAAAAGTGCTCCTTCCTAGAAAGGGCTGTCTGTGGTGAGCTTGAGCCTCTCTTGGGGCTCTGCTTGGGTTCAGAGACACCATTGTGCTATCAGGACAAGGACCATGGTGCGGTCTCTGCCTATGCCACTGTTGCTCCCCTTCCAGTCCTGCCAGCTGTTCATCAATGTGCCTGTAGAGGCTGCCTCAGTGGACTACCATGTGTCCCTGGCCCAGACAGCACTGCAGGTCTGCCTGGTTCACCCTGAGCTGCAGAGTGAGATCTACTGCCAACTCATGAAGCAGACCAGCTGCCGCCCACCTCAGAAGTATTCCCTCATGCAGGTGGGCATCCCCTGGGGATGGAGCATCTGAACAGAACCACTGGCAAGGGCTGCCCAGGAAGAAGAGAAAGTGGAAGGTGATTGGGCAAATGTGCTCTGTGCCAAGTGAGCAGACAGCCTCCATGCTCTGAGCTGCCTCAGTACAGCTTCCCTGTCTGTGCATAGTCAGTTTGTGTGATCACCATTCTGGACAAAGCCTGACCAAGCTGGCCATCCCAGTTCCCACAGAAGGTTGGGGGCTCTGGTGTGGGGAGAGTGCCAAAGGTTCTGCAGCTCAGGACTCCAAGGGCAGGGACTCTGCCAACCCAGCACACAGCCCACCCTGTCTATGTGTCCTCTGGCAGTGTTGGCAGCTCCTGGCTCTGTGTGCCCCACTTTTCCTGCCTCAGCATCACTTCCTCTGGTATGTCAAGCAGCAGCTCCTACGCCATGCAGATCCAAGGTGAGTAGATGTGTTTCTGCTGCCACTACTGATTGTGAAGATTGAGAGGGATGATGGGGAGACCAGACAGAGCAGAGTGTTCCTCCTCTCCAAGATAAGCTCACGGTTGGGAGGTGTCCATCATTGTGTACAAACGGGCACATGGCGATCAGGGCATGCTTAGGCTTCTCTGCACACCAATCTATGTGTCTTTGGATTTTTTTTAGGGGATCTCATGTGAAACCATATTGCCCCTAAGTTGTCCCCAAATGTTCATTCTCTGTTTCTGTGTTCCTCGGGCTTCTGCCAAAAAATATGCATGCTAGCAATCTACCACAGATAGGTCCTGAATGACAAATTAATAGTCCAGACCAGTCTTCAGGGGTTTTCCCACAACCTACTTCTGTTCCTGTTTTGGTGCTAGCTAAATTGGGTAGGCACTTGGGTGCCACAGAGGCAGGGATAAGCAGAGTACCCAGTGTTCCCCTCCTTCTGGCTTTTTAGAAGTGAAACTGGCCAGTATGCCACCTACTGTCAGCGGGCAGTGGAGCGGACTCTGCAGACAGGGGAGCGGGAGGCCAGACCATCGCGCATGGAAGTGGTGTCCATCTTGCTGCGAAACCCCTTCCACCACTCCTTGCCCTTCAGCATCCCTGTGCACTTTGCCAATGGGACTTACCAGGTAAGGAAACAGGCTGTGCTTCCTGCCCAAGTGTTCTTACTGTCTGTAAGAAACATCTTTGGCCCAGATGGGCTTTCAAATTCTTCATAAGAAAACCAGAAAAGGGGATGAGCCTAGGATTTGGCATGGTAGAGGGCATTAATTCATGTGTGTAGGGAGAAAGGAGTTTGAATCACAGAAGTGCTTCATTGTGCGGTGCTCTGGAAGTAGATCTTTTGAACTATGGTATGAACAGGGAAGCTGACATATGACCAGGAAAGTGGCATGAGACTGAGGCCCCAGGAGTGACAGTGAAGGAGGGACCAAGCTTATCTGCTGTGGTTTACAGTGGGCAGGCTCAGATTCCTTCCCTGGCCCTCTGTGTATGAATATGGAAACCATCTTGCTTGGATCTCTTGCGTTCGCCCTTGTGCCTTTCCACCTGTTGTAGAAAGCCTCCACAAGCCTGGTGAGCTCAGAATGCCTCCCCCTCCTCCACAGGTGATTGGTTTTGATGGCTCCTCCACAGTTGATGAGTTCCTGCAGAGGCTGAACCAGGAGACGGGCATGAGGAAGTCATCCCACTCTGGCTTTGCTCTCTTCACCGATGATCCTTCTGGCAGGGACCTGGAGCATTGCCTGCAGGGGAGTGTCAAGGTGACAGCCTCCCCACTCAGGGATACTAGTGCCATCCAGTGGGTACCTGACTATTCAACAACACATTTGGTGCTGAGCCCAAGGTGCTCCCTGGGCCAGCATTTCTGTGGCAGTCTAAAATGTAGCTGTGTGGCAGTGTGCATGTGCCCTCATCTCTGGGGATAAGATCTCCACACCCTGCCTCCATCCAGTGGCCCTGCAGCATCCAAGGGAAGGAGCCTCTTCTCAGCTTGGTATGGGGACAGGGAAGCTCTGCTGAGCCTACCACCCGTTCCATCTGCCCACTTGTAGGCAGACAGCTGTATGCCTAGAGCCACTGATGCTGTCTTGTGCACCAGGACCCACTTTCACCCTATCTGCCAGGGCCTATGCTATGCTTATAGTTGTTTTATTTTTATTCATTTATTTTAAATTAATTTATTTTAAATAAATAGGGATTGCTTTACCACTGAGCCACATCCTCAGCCCCTAGCTTATAGGTTTGAACAAAGTAAGTCCTTCTTTTTTTTTTTTTTAATTTTTTTAGTTGTAGATGGACACAATATCTTTAGTTTTTATGTGGTGCTGAGGATCGAACCCAGTGCCTCACACATGCGAAGCAAGCGCTCTGCCACTGAGCCACAATCCCAGCCCCAAGTAAGTCCTTCTTATACCTCTGTAATTAGAGGCCCTTAAATGGAATTGAAGATCGATCTGTATTATGGCCTAGAATTAGTACCATGAAAGTATTAGTGTTTATGGAAATGTGCTACAGCACCTGATGAGTGCATTTGGCTCCAGAATCGGCTTTCTTTTCAGCAACAGGACAAGGGATTCTAATCTTACCACTGCCAGGAAAAAATATGCCAAGTATCTTCCTCATAAATGTCTGAAGGCAGGCTGGGGTTGTAGCTCAGTGGAAGAGCACTTGCTTAGCATTTGTGAGGCACTGGGTTCAATTCTCATCATCATAAATAAATAAATGAAAGGCCCATCAACAACTGAAAAATATTTTTTAAAAAAAATGTCTGAAAGCTTTGATATATATGTCAAATACATATATATATTACACATACATACATTTCTTATAAATGTCTAAAGGCCTTTGGGTATATTTGTTGAAAAGAATGGCAGTCAGTGGAATGGAAATGGAGTCAGTGAGATGAGGCCATAGGTTTTGGTGGGCCTGCGTGGCCTGCGTAGCCTCCAGGAAGCCCCGACTGTTAAGGCAATGGGACAGCATTCCTTGCTTTGCTGCTTACTATGCCCAGGGCATGTTCTAACCTCCCATCCATTTGTGAGGGAGTGGCAGCACTGCAGGTCCTGGGAGTGTGAGGCCCCACAGGTCAGTCACCTGACAGGAAGACTCACAGTTCCGCCTAAGTCCAGGCAACCAGGGCTGGACCTCGTTGCCCTCACAAGGGGGCTTCTTTGACTTTCCTCTTTTGCCTCTTCAAGATCTGCGATGCCATCTCCAAGTGGGAACAAGCCCTGAAGGAGCTGCACCCTGGAAAGTCTGAGGGCGGGACACGCGTTGTGAAGCTGATGTACAAGAACAGGTCCTGAGCACCGCCTGAGGGAAAACATGAGGACTACCAGTGGGGGCCGGCTTGTCACCTTCCCAGCTGGATGGCCTGTCCTAGACAGGCAGAGGGGCCCACAGATACAACCCTGCAGGATGGTCATTAGCTGAGGTGCAGGCTGGCCCTGCTCCCACTCCTGAGACCTTGGGCAGCTCATACTTTGTCAGTCAGGCAAATAAGTTCCATTAATCTCTTGAATCTTAACTCATCCAATACCCTAATAAACACTGATTCCAGGTACCAGATTTCCCTCACCAAATCCAGTAAGTCTAATGGTATATTCAGAATTAACCACATACTACTGTGGTTGTGAGATCTGTGTGGTCCTGCATCTGCTTTGTCATACCTGATTACATTTCTGGGGCAATTGAAAATAGTAAAAAGAATTGTGGGGTTTTTGTTTGTCTTGGAAATCAAGATAAAAAGATCCAGAGAAAGCCTCATCCCTGATTGGGATCCCAGCTTGGCTTCTCACTCTTTTCTCTACAGGCTGTACTTTCGGAGTCAAGTCAAAGGGGAGACAGAGCGAGAGCGACTGTTGCTTGCCTCCCAAACCAGTGGAGAGATAGTGTCAGGGAGATTTCCTGTCAATAAAGAACTGGCTCTTGAGATGGCTGCCCTGATGGCCCAGGTATGGTTCTTTCTGTTCAGGAAATATAAGGGTCACGAGGCCATCTTGGGACTCCCAGGTGGAATCACCATGCAGGCTGAAATATTAGAGATTTCCACAGATCCAGTGGTGCCCAGAAGAGGGCAGCCTGCCGTCCCTGGTACAGACAACAGCCAGCTCAGCCACTGCAGACAGACTACATGCAAAATACTGGACTGGGAATTCAAAATAGGGGTTTGAGTCCTAGCCATGTTCCAGTGTGAGGTCTTGGCCAAGATATGTCACTTGTCTATGCTTTAGTTTCCTACTCTGTACACTGAAAACAAAATACTTCCCTTCCTGCATCCATAAGGTTGTACTAAGTATAATGCTTAAATAACAAATATACCATAATGTATGGGACAAAATAATATGTCCAACATTATAAGTATAATTAGAAAGACTAAAAAAAAAAAAAAAAAAAAAAAAAAAAAAAAAAAAAGAAAGACTATACATTCAAACTTTGACTCTCCTTCCTATTACCTGTAGGAGCCATCTTGCCAGAGGTATGTGGGATACCTCCATGGTCCCCATAAGAGGCTGGATCAATATGCTGGAAAGGAAGGGGAAATAATTGTTGATATTTATAAGTATAAACATCAACATGAATATCCTATAGTGGGCCCTATGCTAAGCATTTTATATGTATTTCCCCATGTAGTTCTCATCCCCATTTAGTTGAGGAAATTGAAGCTCAGAGAGTTTAACTTGATCAGGGACATAAAGCTGGAAAATAACAGAGATGGGATTTGAGCCAGGTAGTCTGACTCCACTCCAGTCTTTCAGAATGTGTAGCATTTTCAATTATATGGTCCATATTCTTTGATTAGAAACTAGAATTCCCATAATGTTTCCCATGTCTGCCACTAATTAACTGTCTTTGGATAAGGTAATTACCTCTGCTGCAAAATGGGAGTTGTTCTAGACAATCTACAGCATTCTAGAACTCTGAAGTTATTCCTCTAGTGTGTATGAAACTTGAAATAAAGGTTATGTTCACAAGTATTTTTCATGCTATCACACATCCAGTCACACCCCACAAATAAACAGTGGTTTTGTTCACCTCTTCAACAGCATCCACCTGGCCCCATCTACCTCCAGACTTTTCTCAACTCCAATGTTTCTGCCACAGGTAGAATATGGGGACTTGGAGAAGCCTACTCTGCCAGGCCCAGGGGTCACAGCCCCTGCCAAGACTCAGCATCTTCTCCAGCAGGTCCTAGATAGGTTCTACCCAAGGCGCTATAGACATGGGACACCCCCTGAACAGCTGAGGTAGGTAGGCTGCGAAGTCTTGCAGGGAGGTACTGTGGGGAGGCCCCGTGATGAGAACATGCTGGCATTTCATTGGCACCATTTCTTTCCATATGCCCCAACTAGGCATCTGACAGATACGCTGACCAAAAAGTGGGCAGCATTGCAAGGCTGCTCCCCTCCTGAATGCATCCGCATCTACCTGACCGTGGCCCGGAAGTGGCCTTTTTTTGGTGCTAAGCTCTTTGCTGCTCAGGTAAGTCTCAGTGAAAGGAGCAGCCCACACCCTCAGCAATACCCTAAGTTTCTCCTGGAGCTGCACTCCCCATCTGGTCATGTTTGAGCTAGTTGAGTCTGCAGCCCCTGCCTCCCCACTACCAACCACAAGAGGTCGCTATCTCCACCCATTTCTGGCCTCCTCCAGGTTTCCATGTCCATAGCACAGCTGTGATTCAGTCTTTATGAAAATCTTTATTATAGACTTGTCGATGCTATTCCTGAAAGAAAAAAGGATCAACTAATTCACACAAGGATTTCAACTTGAAAACCCTGTTTTAAAGGAGTTTGAAAGAACAATGTATAACTTAAAAATATATCTCTACTGGCTTAACATGGCACACAGGGGAATCAGACTACATAGGCAGGAGTTAATTTTACCTCTGCATGTAGGTGAGGAGGCCAGTCCTAATTTCAATTGGAATTTTTCCTCACTAGGCATCTGGTGTTCATGAATTTTATAGATAAGACATTATGCTGTAACTAGATATTATAATCACAGACATTGAGCTGATCATGATCCTGTTCACTGAAGCCACAGTTCAGAAAATGGATATTCACTCATTTATCTAACAAATATTATAAAGTTCCTACTATATCTCGTGCTATTTGTTTGAGATTATAAGAACTGAACAAATCAGACAGCCCTTGCCTTCATGAAGTTTCCCATATAATGGGGGAGATGCACATTAACCAAATAATCATTCATATATATTCATT
The DNA here is from genome assembly GCA_004024805.1 of Geosciurus inauris. Lineage (NCBI taxonomy): Eukaryota > Metazoa > Chordata > Mammalia > Rodentia > Sciuridae > Geosciurus > Geosciurus inauris. The sequence continues at coordinate 85,166 of PVHX01006036.1, forward strand.
TTTTGTCTTACCCTAATCATCCATATGCACACATGTGTATTTATTTATTTAAATTTTTTGGTGCTAAGGATTGAAACAGAGCCCTGAGGATGCTAGGCAAACATTCTACCACTGAGCTATACCCTCAATCCCTATCATTCACATATATCATTAATTCATATATTTTCATATGTATATGGATGATATAATATATTCACATATGTATTTTTTTTTACAAGTGGTCACAGGGCTATGAAGGAAAAGTACAGGGGTGTCATAAAGGCATATCATATATAAAGAGGCCCACTTGATCTGGGGGATTAGGAAAAGCTTCAGAAAAGGTGACCTATCCATCTTCCCTCTCCTCCCAGCCTTTTGGGTAGGAAGGAAAAATCTTCTGAATTACCCTGCTGCAGCCCTGCCAGTAAAAATCCAGGAAATGTCCACCACACAGTCATGTTCTCATTAGGACGGCCTAAGCCCACAAGATTGCATTCTTGCTTTTCCATTTTTTTACAGTCCTTAGGAAACTGGTTAAAGCAAGATGTACTTCAGCTAGGAAACACTATGAATGGAATACTATGTTTTTGAGATCTGGAAGAAACAGCCTATTCCCCATGCAAGGGATAGAGCCCTGCAGGGCTGACCTGTATTCTGCAGCCCGGAGCTTTCCATCCAGTGTTCTGTAGCAGGATGTGATCCCATCCACCTTTGGGATGGTTAGTAGATGCCTCATGCCACAGGCAGTCCTGCCTGTTTATTAATGAATGCGATACAAATGCTGTTTTCTGTGTTTTCCAAGACGAGATTGAAAACCACTGTCTAGCAGATCCCTGGATGTACCATCATCCTCAGAAAGTACTTAACATTTCAAATTCTCTAACCCTGGATATGTCTGATGTGATTTTTCTAAATCTGCAGCCTGCCCAGCTGTCTTCCAAGGAGAACACTTTGGTGTGGATTGCTGTGAATGAGGATGGTGTCAGCATCCTGGACCACCACACTATGGTATGGAAAGAGGAGGGTGGCTCTGATACTTCCTCTTCCTTTTGTCTTCTCTGGATTCAAAGATCTGAGTTAGGTGACCATGGTTCCTTTATTTTCACCCCCTGTCCAATCAGCACTGTCCTTTAGCTTAGACACAGCTTATAGATATTCAAGATATATAACTCCAGATCATGACCACTTTAGAATTTTTCCTTCCTGGTTAAGTCTACCTGTGCCTAGAAGAGACAGGTAGAAATTTCCCCAGAACTCACTGGCTCCTTTCCACAGCAAGTGCACATCACTTATCCCTACTCTTCAGTGACAACCTTTGGTGGCTGCAGGGATGACTTCATGCTTGTGATTAGAACCATTCCAGATCAAGGGTCTGGAAAAGGCCACGTTGAGAAGTTGATCTTCCGGATGACTGCTCCTAAGGTGAGTGACAGCTGCTACAAAATTTTACTCTAGTCTCCTATGACGTGGTAAGCTTGGAGCTTAAAGAGGAAACTGGGGTCATGACAGAACCCAGAAGGCCCTGCCCCAGAAAAAAATTCAGTCCTGTATATAATCAGCTTTCCAAAGAGTTTAGGTAGCATTGTATCTCTCTGTCATTGTTGAGCTAGTAGGTAGAAGTGCTATCAGGAGGGAACCATGATCCAGCCACTGCTATGCTCTGAGAATCTTTTGTTATCTTTGCATCCCCAGAACCATGCAGGCCCGAGTTGGTGCTCATTTGTTTGTCTTCCCTGCAGCTGGCCCTGGGGTAGGGTAGTGTCCTCTTTAAGGTGCTCTCACTTTATGTTCTCATTCTGCTGCCACAACACTAGCCACAAAGTAGGACAGTCTCTGGTAATGCTCCCTATTCCTTGTGGTCTCTAAGACAACAAAAAGACCTCTTTTGCTTTAAGACATTGTTCCTACTCAGTACAGGAAATGTTGACCATCAGAAGTAAGTTATAAACTGGGCGTAATCCCAGCTGTAATCCCAGCATTTAGGGAGGCTGAGACAGGAGAATCATGAATTCAAGGCCAGCCTCAGCAATGGCGAGGTGCTAAGCAACTCAGTAAGACCCTGTCTCTAAATAAAACACAAAATAGAGCTGGGGATGTGACTCAGTGGTCGAGTGCCCCTGAGTTCAATCCTTGTACCAAAAAAAATAAAGTAACAGTTACAGCCAGGCACGGTGGCACACGCCCGTAATCTCAGTGGCACGGGAGGCTGAGGCAAAAGGATTGTGAGTTCAAAGCCAGCCTTAGCAATGGCGAGGTTCTAAGCAATTCAGTGAGACCCTGTCTCTAATAAAATACAAAATAGGGCTGGGGATATGGCTCAGTGGTTGAGTGTCCCTGAGTTCAATCCCTGGTAACCCCTCCCAAAAAAGTAACAATTACAAAGGCTCATAAACATAAGTTCTGATTTATTGTTCCTGACTCCCTTCTGAGAATAACCAGAAACCCTGTTGATCCCACTCTTAATCTTCAAATTGTAGTTTACCAAATTCTGCCTCCTTCTGATACCATCCCTGCCGGAGGAGAGGGTATGTGACCTCTTCCCCCAAGAAGGACCTCTTCCCTGGCCATAGAGATAACCAGAGCAGAACATTAGCTCTCTTCTGAGGAGAACTCTGCACATCTTGAAGAAACACCAGACCAAAACGGTCCCATTTCACTGGGTCCCTGAATCTCATAATAACAACACTTTCTCGGGTGGGTAGTTTGAGAGAGAGCAGCTGAATGAAGCCCATGAAAGTTATATACATACTCAACATAACAGCCAATTGAGAAAGCCAGCACTCAAGCCAAAACTAGCTTAATTCCTTTGCTTCTCTGGCCTCCTTAGATTGCAGAAGCTACCTTCATCATGGCCAGCTACATGAACCACTGCTCTACAACTGTGAACCCACCTGCCAACCTGCCTGCAGCCCACCAGCCATGGGAGCTCGATGGACGACAGTTCTTTGCTTCTGTTTCCTGTGCTACCAAGGGGCCAACATTGCTGTGAATATTTCTCCTACCCTCTCCCCACCACCTCTGGTGCCTCTGGGATTAGAGATTTATATCTCTAATAATGGGTCTAATAGTCTCCCCCTAAACTGGTCTGTGAAATGTGTATTTCAGTGTCTGTGAAGACTTTACTCTCTAGATGCCTGATGATGTTTCAGGGCCCAACTTTTACGAATCCACACCCAGCATAAAAACCACTTATCCTTTTTTTTTTTTTTTCCATAAGAATACTGCCTCTGGATGCTACCTGATTCTAAACATAGACAGGGATGACCCACTGTCTCACTGTTACTAAGGGCCACAGTGCTGTATTTGGGGCTTCTGCACAGATTCCTTTGGGGGAGATAATTTTTATATTCTATGTGGCCTTTCTGTGCAAATTTATACTTGAAGTTTTCTGAACAGAGTAAGACAAAAATTTCCAATTCACCTGAAGTCTGACGAAAGCCAAGAACTAAAACTGGACTTCCTTTGCCAGATGGAAATGGTGCTGGCAGTACTAGAGAGAAAGAAATAGACTACCTACCTTTTCCCCTTTACTGATGAGTAGGATTCACAGTGCCGCTTCTGAGGCAGCAGCTCCAAACACTGCAGAATGAAACACTAACCCTGCTACCTTTCAAGTTTTATGTGCCCTGGACTGTGAACTGAACCCAGTACCACACACTGTCTAAGCAAGGGCAAGGATAGGTCCAATCTGACCTCTGTCTCACTTCAGCACCTGGACAGGACTCAGTGAAGGTGTGCTCACTACTGAAGGATGAGGTGGCCATTGTCCCCTACTCTTTGAAAGACCAAGCAAATGTTCTCCACTTTTAGCTGCTGTGTGAAGCCACTGAAGGTAAATCAGGAACAAAGAAGACCCTCAGTCTCCTCCAGGGCCTGGGTGTGCTTGAGACTTCTGGCAAACCTCTGCTGGGAATGAGTTGGAAACTTAGGGCATGTATGTAAAGTCTGCCCTAGCCTAAAAGCATCAGGTTTAAGAAGTAGAAAGTTTTTTCACCTTTTGACTTCTTCAGAACATCATAATCCCCCTCAACTCAAACCTTCTAATTGAGTGCAGGGGAATGGTCTTTGTCTACATCTTCCCCACTGGAAAAAAAAAGTTCATACTGTGATTTTCCAACATCTGAGAAACGGAGTTTTATTTCATAGCTCTAAGGCAGTCTTAATATTGTTATAAAATGCTGAAAAGTGTGGCTAGCAGGAGCAACCCAAGAACCAAGCTTTTAGCCCCAGTGATGTGGGTGTTGCACATGCAAAAACGATGAGGCTGGAACTAATTTATCTGATCACTTCAGCTGCTGTATGCTTTTCCCTCTCAACTTGTAAACTAACAAGAACAGTGGGAAGGAAGAAAGAAGAAAAAGGCATGAGAGTCTGTCTCTTTTTTAAGTGAAGTTGACTTTGTAAGGCACATAGTTTTATAGCTATTTCTGTCCCCCCACCCACAACCACCTCCCAGGATTTGGGTAGGGGCCTAGCTGAGACATTTCTACCTCGAACCAATCACCCGACACAGGCTCTTGGTTAAGTCTGCCAGGGCTGATGTAAAAAGCAGAGATTACACCTCTGCTTTTATATCCTGAGCGTCTCTAGGGCCAATGAGGATCTTAGCTAACAAGGACATTTTTTAAAAAATAGGGTTCTAAAGAAAGTGTAAGTGCCATTATGTTCATACTCAATCTAGGAGTCAAACTACTTTTCTCACTATCTTTCCTGCTTTCTGACTCTTCAAGAATCTTCCTTTAGCTTATTCATTTTATAGAGAAAAAACTTCCCTAGAAACAAAGGCTTCTAGAGTTTGTTTATTCTACTTTAACATGAGAGTACCATGTCAGGAAACAAAAGTCAATTTTCTGTCTTACACTTTGTCTCCTCCCTCTTGGCAAAAGTAGCTTTTGGAATAACAGAAAATGCTCAGTAACAGTAAAGTATCAATGTGTTGGACACCCATGACTGAAATGTCATGACTGTTTTTGTCAATAAAAAGTAGCTGACTGCAAATCAGGCAATTACTGTGTATGTTTTGGAAGGAGATCTGTTTATTAAGAAAGTCACCATAAATTAACCCTGTACAGAACACAGAAGCTAGGTAGACAGAGAATAGGCTTTTGTAGGACATTTATTCCTGCTAACCTATACCTAAAGCGCTTCAGTGTTTTTCCTTAACTTTCATACAGAGATACTACACAGACAGAAATTATGCCTTTTGTGTGGAGTTCTGATACCAGTTTCTCAATGTCTTGCTCCACAAATTTCAACACAAAGTTTAAACTTCAATGTGCTTATTAGGAATTTTACAAAGTGCTCTTGGCTGACATTGCTTTTGATACATCATGTCAAAATTCTTAGTTTCCCCTCTAGTAAAATAGGCAAAACTTTCTAAGGAGAACACTCACTAATACATAAAATACTTTGAGTCAGATTTCCAGTCACCTACTCTGTGGCTCTGAGATTCACTGCATTCATTCTGGTTCCTAGGACAGTGTCCACCTGATGGTTTATAGTGCAGAAAACAATCCAGCCACTATGGCTTAGCAGTCATTTCCCATGGAAGATAATACTGGCCTTCTTAATGTTGGGACTCATGGGCTTGTTGATGTGGCTTTCTGGTGTGCCAGAATCTCCTGGCAGCTCCTGTACACTTCAATCAAGCAGTCCAGCCGGGGCTTGGCACTCTTGAATTCCAAAGGGGAGAAATGCAGAGTCAGGTGAACATAAAAGAGTGCTTAGTGGTTCTGCATCCACATGCAAGCTCACCCTCTCACCCATATTAAGGGGTCTAACTGGCACAGGTGTGAGCTCAGAGAGGCAAGAAATTCAAGCCTCAAAGCGTCTTGTTGGGAGAACTCCCAACTAGCCCCACAGACCAACCTGTGGGTTGTACAAAGCACAGATCTAAAGGCAGCATTTTAATCCATGGTGGTACATGTCTATAATGACAGTAATCTGGGAGACTGAGGCAGGAGAGTAACAAATTCAAAGACAGGCTCAGCAACTTAGCAAGACCCTTTCTCAAAATAAAAAACCAAAAGAGCTAGGGATGCAGTTCAGTGGTAGAGCATGCCTGGATTCAATCCCCAGAACCGCAAAAAAAAAAAAAAAAAAAAAAAAAAAAAGGATGGCTTTTTAATCTGTCTAAATTTCATGACAGCAAGAGGAACAACAAGGATGGACCTTTTCGAAAAGTATCACAAGTTGTAAAATAGACCTCAGAGACAAGCAGGACAGTTTCATATGTAAATTCAGAAAAACATTTTATACTATGAAATGGAAAACAACCAAAATTAAAAGAAAAGCCACAGAATGTGAAAAATATATGTGGAAAGTATATTTAATAAAAGTTTGCTGCTCAAAATATACAAAGAATTGTTATGAATGCACAGTCAATATCTAGATTTTAGAATAGATGCACAGTTTAAAATAAGAGCAAATACTGATAGGTGGTGCTTATAGGAAAATATGAAAAATCTATCATTAAAAGCAATATAAATTTAATAACTTTAAAATACCTTTACTTACACATTAAATTAAAAAATAGGTAAGTCCATTGTTAGCCAAGACTATAGAAAAAACAAGTACAAATTCCAGAGTATGGTAATGTTATCCAGTCTCCAGAGCCCCATTTCAAACATTATAAAAATCTCTAAGACTGTAAGCTTTAATAAAATAATTTTTAACTTTTATACAAAAAATTTCATGTAGCTGTCTTAAATCTTTTGTAAAAAAGGGAAAGGCAGCGAGAGTAAACTATATAAAAATATATAACTACTACCAGTCATGATGGCACACACGTGTAATCCCAGGAACTGGGGAGGATGATGCAGGAGGATTGCAAGTTTGAGGCCAGCCTCAGCAACTTAGTGAGATCCTAAGCAACTTAATGAGACCCTGTCTCAAAAAATAAAAAGATATGGGGATGTAGCTCACTAGTAAAGCATCCCTGGATTCATTCCTCAATACCAAAATATTTTTATATAGATTTATTATTATTTACCTACAAAGTAATTTATCATAGTCATGTTTGCATAAGTAGTGTTGGTGGTGTTGTAAAAACAAAACAAAAAATTACATGGACATGACTTAAAAAGTTAACAATAGACGGCTAAGTAAACTGACATTCCAATATGATGGAATGCAATATAATTATTTAAAATAATAAGCATAATGGCCTTTGTAAAAAAGATGCATATTAGATGATCATTAACATCTATGTAAAAGTGTACATGGGTTAAACTGACATGGTTAAAGTTAATGAATGGTGATTTGTATGCAGAGTTGTTATATGTTTGATTATTCTCTATAATTTGCATGAATTCCTAATATTTTTCCTCAGAGAGGAACTTCTAAAATAACTAAAATCCTCATTTTCACTAAAATTAGTTGTCGGGTATCTTTCAAAATTCTGACAATAGAAGTTTACATTCCTACTGAACTTAAGTGGCAGTAGATACGCAGAAAGAGGAAAAAATAAAGGATTTCATTGGAGAAAGCAAAGTGTTCTGTGCTCACCTGGAAGACAGGTACTACTTGGGATATCGTATGTGGTTCCACTGGATCCTTCAATAAAATGCAGAGGTAGTAAATCACCTTCTGCTGTAAGAAAATAAACCAAATAACAGAGGTCTAAGTGAAACTCACTCTGTGTTCTTTTTTCTTCAAGGGAAGGCTCAAAATTGTCATAATGGTTATCTTAAGTAGCAGAATGCTTGATAGCTTCTAAAGTGAGGGAGAAGTATATTTTCATTCCTTAAAAGACAAAAACGGGCTGGGGCTGTAGTTCAGGGGTAGAGCGCCTGCCTAGCATGCGTGAGGCACTGGGTTCGATCCTCAGCACCACATATAAATAATAAATGAATAAAATAAAGATCCATCAACAACTAAATAATAATAATAAAAAACAAAAACAAAACAAAGCTGAGCATGATAGCGCATACCCATAATCCCAGCAACAGCTTAGGAGGCTGAGATAGGAGGATCACAAGTGCAAGGCCAAACTCAGCAATTCAGTGAGGCCCTAAGCAACTTAGTCTCAAAACAAAAAACAAAAAAGGCTGGGGATGTAGCTCAGTGGTAAAGTGCCCTGGGTTAAATCCCTAATACAAAAATAAAAGGCTGAAGTCTTAGCACACACCTGAAGTCCCAGCTGTTCAGGAAGCTAAAGCAGGAGGATCACTTAAGCCTAGAAATCAGAGGCCAGCCTGAACAACACAGTGAAATTTTGTCTCTCCCGACCCCACAAAAAAAAGCAGAGATGATTCTAAAGCTCGGCTAGAAGACAGAGTTGAAATGCTGACTCCCTATCCATAAAAATCTGCTGCATCTCTAAAAACATTCATGCACTGCATAACAATGTTTTAGTCAATGATGGTGAAACTTTTAAGATTATAATGGAGCTGAAAAATCCCTATTGCATAGTGGCATTATGTCATAGTGCAATGTATTATTTTTTTTTAGTGCAATGTATTTCTTATGTGTGATGATGTTGGTGTAGACAAATATGTGCTGCCATATAAAAGTAGATACAAAGTATGTAAAGTACATAATACTTAATAATGACAATAAACAAATGTTATTGGTTTATGTATTTACTATATTGAGCTTTTTATTGTTGCAGTGTATTTCTACTTATAAAAAAATTTACTATCAAGTGATATGCCATGTTATGCTGGCAGCAGCCTCTAACATCTCATGTTTACTACATCTCTTGATTATATTAATAGGTTGTGGTTAGCCAGGTGCAGTGGCATATGCCTATAATCCCAGTGAGTCGCGGAGCTGAGGCAGGATGATTGCAAGTTCAAAGCCAGCCTCAGCAATTTACCAAGTCCCTAATCCAGTCTCAAAATAAGAAACAAAAGGAACTGGGGATGTGGCTCATTGGTAAAGCGCCCCTTAAGTTCAATCCCTCGTACCCCTCCCCCCCCAAAAAATGGTTACAGTTGAGCAACATACACTGTATAAATTTGTATACTTTATGATTTCTGCTTAGTGAGGAAACTGGCTAAAGATGCATTTCTCAGAATATATCCCATCACTAAACAAAGTATAACTGTAAAGAGAATTGTCTTTTCAGTGGAAGTTTGTTTCACTTTAATAGTTTATAGACATGCCAGCCAAAAAGGAGACACTGCAAGTACTGGCACAGAGTCCCCAAGTATAATTCTGTGACATCAAATGCTTCAGGTAGTAAGACTCAGTTTAGATACAGGAACACCCCCTGAACTGACTACCTTCTCCAGAGAAACCTGTAATACTCATCACTTAAACACTTACCATGTAAATAGCCTCGTTAATGACAACATCCTTGACCTTGCCCATCTCTATGAAGGTGGTGCTTTCTTTGCCTGAAGCATAGGATGAAGTCATCTGGATGCCAAGGGAATCAATGATTAACAAAGTCTCTTGATCAATCTTCACAAAATGGAGGTATCCAAGCAAGCCTAAGAGGGTGATGAAGATGGCAGCAGAGAGGATCATGCTGTTCTGAAGAGAGAGCCAGACACAGGCAGTAAAATTACCAAGAGGTCCTCGGCATATATCTGTGCTACATGACAAGTCAACTAGGCAGTGAGAAAAAAGGCTCTGCTGTAAGCTGAAAAGATGAGAACATGCACGAAAGAGGAAATCACTTTTATTCAGACCCTGTGCTATAAAAGTATATAGTGAAATGGATCCAGACTACTAATGACAAGTCTAGGGAAAACTTTCAGCAAAATGTCCACCATCAAACCAATCTCAGAAATTATTTCAGGCACAATGATGCATGCCTATGATGCCAGCCACTTAGGGAGGCTGAGGCAGGAGGATTAGAAGTTCAAGGCCAGCCTAGGAAATGTAATGAGGTCCTGACTATATTTGGTGAGACCCTGTCTCAAAGTAAAATAGAAAGGGCTTGGATGTAGCTCAGAGGTAGAGTGCCCCTAAGTTCAGTCCCCAATACCACAAAAGAAAAAAAGAAACTTTCAAAACTGCATCTTAAGGACCAAATGTTTTCCTCATGTGCTCCCTCAGCAGAATATGCAGTAAAAAATCATGGATTGAACAACTAAAATGCTTATCACAGCAACAGATATACTCCTCACCTGATTAACAGCCATTCATCCTCCTTAAATTTGGAGTGAATCATGATTGGCCTAGAATGTGCACATGATATAACTCCAGCCAATGAGATGGTAGAGGGTCTGCTGGGGGCGGGGGTGCAAACTTAGTTCATCTCTTAAAAAGAGGGGTAAGGCTTCTTGGGTGATGGACCTGCTACCCTAGAACCATGGCCCAGTTCACGTGTAACCTCACAGAGAAGACCCTAGCGCTGCTGTCGCTTACTCAAAGTCTCGATTGGGGGGCTGGGATTGTAGCTCAGTGGTAGAGCGCTTGCCTCGCATGTGTGAGGCCCTGGGTTCGATCCTCAGCACCACATACAAAGCAATAAAATAACATTGTGTCCATCTACAACTAAAAAATATATTAAAAAAAAAAAAAAAACTTTAAAAAAAAAGTCTCGAGGGGCTGGGGTTGTGGCTCAGTGGTAGAGCACTTGCCTTGCATGTGTGAGGCACTGGGTTCGATTCTCAGCACCACATATAAATAAATAAAATAAAGATCCATTGGCAACTAAAAAAATATTTAAAAAAAAAAAAAAAAAAAAAAAAGTCTCGATTGGCCACATTTTGACATTATGCCAAAGTTGAGCTCCATTTCTACAACTCCTGCTGAGACCCCTACAGCTATTCAGAGCCTGAAAATAAGTCAATAGTGCTCACACTGGTAGCTTCAAACAGCTCAGTTAAGGAAGCTGTGCTGAATGGTTTGGTGCCACTGAAGCAAGGATGTGGTTTTATACCTATACCATAGGCAAGCAGTGGCATCATTGGTTATAATGTTGAAGACCAACAGTCAGCATCTGGTTATATTTGATTTATTGTTTCAGTATTCTTGGACCATATGTGACCAGATTGCTATCTCAATAAAATGTGTCAGATTAAAAAACAGAGAGATAGGGAGGCTGAGACAGGAGAATTGCAAGTTCAAAGCCAGCCTCAGCAATGGTGAAGCGCTAAGCAACTCAGTGAGACCTTGTCTCTAAATAAAACACAAAACAGGGCTGGGGATGCGGCTCAGTGGTCGCATGCCCCTGAGTTCAATTTCCAGTACCAAAAAAAAAGGGGCAGGGGCTGGGATTATGGCTCAGTAGTAGAGCACTTGCCTCCCATGCGTGAGGCACTGGGTTCAATCCTCAGCACCACATACAATAAATACAAAATAAAGATATTGTGTCCATTTACAACTTAAAAAAAAAAAAAAAAAAGAGAGAGACCTAAGGAATAAGGATCCTGTGGTTATGAGGTTTAGATCCCCAAACTATTATAACCTCTGCAAAACAAAGTGGAGAACAATGCTACGGTCTAGTATAGTACACTGAGGTGGAGAGCAGGAAGATAAAAAGCCAGAGTCAAATGAGCTTCTCATATACACTCTAGGCTTCCTACCTCATGGGTTTTTGTTTGTTTGTTTTGCACCAAGGATTAAATCTAGGGGCGCCTAACCTCTGAGCCACACCCCAGGTATTTTTTTATTTTTTATTTTGAGATAGGGTCTGAGTTGCTTAGTGCCTTGCTAAATTGTTGAGGCTGGCCTCAAACTTGTAATCCTCCTGCCTCAGTCTCCTAAATCACTGTGATTACAGGCTCCTGCCACCACAGCCAGCCCTCATGAGTTCTTGTGTTAAATAATAAAGGTCCTTATCATTTAAGTCCCTTTTAGTTCTGGGTTACTTACAGCTGACTAAGTGGTGTGTTAAAGGCTCAAAAAAATGGTAGCTGTTGTTTGTTTGTTTGTTTGTTTTAATTAGTGTATTTTTCTTTCATGTGGCTTTTCTTTCCCCTTTTTTTCCTTAAATCTATTATTTAGAAGGCTGGTGGGGGTAGGGAGATCATTGATGACCTAAAATCAATGAAATTCAGTAACTTTGGACCACATTCCTTAAATTCAGGAAGTATCTTATTATTCTTTGTAATGACCAGACACCCTCTTTGACCAGACTCTAGTCAGACTCCTCTAAGCCCCTAGACCAAGACTTTGGCATCTGTCTTTGTTGGGCCTACATTGTCCAGTTGTAGCAAGAATCTTGCTTAGTTAATTTAAAAGAGAATCCCCACCCTTAGTGTCTGATCATCCTGGCTTGCTGTATTGGTCAGCTTTCTGTTACTATAATGAAATGCTTGAGATAAAAAACTTAAAAAGAAGAAAGGTTAAGGCTGGCAGTGCAACTCAGAGGTGGAACACTTGCCTAACATGCACAAAACCTAATCCCCAGCACCATAAAAGAAAGAAGAAAAAAAGGGGGGGAAGCTTATTTTGGCTCAGTTTTGGAATTTTCAGTCCCATGGTCTGTTTATGTTATGGTGAGGTAATACATCATGGCATGGAGCAAGCTGCTCAGTTTCCACCAACTTCCAATAGCACCAGGTGGCTGAAGATCAAGCTTATAAGACATGGGCCTTGGGAGGACATTCCAGATCGAAACTACAGAACCTGTCTTCTGCAAGAATCTTAACAAGCCAAGTTAGCCAGACTCCTCCTTTTCCCCTGATGCTTTCTGTTAGTAATCTCCCATCTGCTGGCACCCATATTCAGCATTGAGGCCAGTTCTATACTGAAGTGTTTCTTCCCCCATTGCAGAAGTTTCTGAATAAAATCTTTATCACTTACTGGGCTCTGGTTTGATAGTACCTAACATATACTAAGTGTCAGATCAGGGATCTGAAAAGTTTGTGCATGCAATCTGCTTTTGTGTGGCTCACTTTGAGCCAACAATGACTTTAAAAATTTTTACAGGGTTATAAGAATAAAAGAACATGAAACAGATAAAAATATTTACTATTTGGCTGTTTACAGGAAAATTTGCTGACTTCCATGACACAAAACTATTTTTTGATAAATAGAGGATACAGTGCTAGGTTTCTGATGATTCAGAAATACCTACTTTGAGTTAATTAACTGCCTGGTGCAGTACAGTGTCTTATACATAGTTTGAACTGAATAAACATTTTGGAAGAATAAAGAGGAATAAAATTCAGTCCTGGCCCATATAGATTTAGAGAAAAATCTGGATGCAGTGATACATACCTGTAATCCCAGTAATTTAGGAGGCTGAGGCAGAAGGATCACAAATTCGAGGCCAATGTCAGTAACTAATTGAGGCCCTATGCAACTTGGTGAGACCCTGTCTCAAAATACAAAATAAAAAGGACTGATGGGTTGGGATTGGGGTTCAGTGGTAGAGCTCTTGCCTACCATGCGTGAGGCACTGTGTTCGATCCTCAGCACCACATAAAAATAAATAAAGGTATTGTGTCAATCTACAACTAAAAAAAAAAAATTTAAAA